>CAUYON010064981.1:0-20491 GCA_963573935.1 Arctocebus calabarensis
AAGAATTTTTCTTCCATTCTTGGGATACTTTGCTAAGAAGAATATGTTCCAGCCCATCTATGTAAACATGAAAGAGGTAAAGTCTCCATCTTTCTTTAAGGCTGCGTAATATTCCATGGTGTACATGTACCACAATTTATTAATCCATTCGTGGGTCGATGGGCACTTGGGCTTCTTCCATGACTTAGCAATTATGAATTGGGCTGCAATGAACATTCTGGTATAGATGTCTTTGTTATAATGTGATTTTTGGTCTTCTGGGTATATACATGTACTCATCCCTACTATGAAGATAATTTATAGGTTTCATATGAAGGCTATAACCCAACTATAGCACAAGAATATGGGGAAAGCGGCAAGGGAGGGGAGGGGAGAAATGGGGTTAGGGTGGAGGGAGGGTAATTGGTGGGGCCACACCTACGGTGCATCTTAGACGGATACAGGTGAAACTTACTAAATGCAGAATATAAATGTCTTCATACAATAACTAAGAAAATGCCATGAAGGTTATGTTAATCAGTTTGATGAAAATAGTTCAGATTGTATATGAAACCAGCACATTGTACTCCTTTATTGCACTATTGTACACAGCTATGATTTAATAATAAAAACAATAAAAAAATAAAAAGAATTTTGTCACTATATATGCACTTCTATACACAAAACACAAGAAAGAACGTGGATGTAGTCGCTTTAGTCTTTGATCCTGTAAGGGATCATTTAATCCACAGAGAACATTGATGCATATCCCCTTGTTCTTGGCCAGAACTCCGGTGGATAGACTCACAGTTCACCTTTTATCACTTCCCATCACCCTGAGCCCTCCTGAATCGTGGTGTGGCTGGTAGCAACAGCACCATCCAGAACTCACCCTGAAAATGAAGAATTCGGTGGACGCCACCCCTGATTTAAATCAGTTTAGACTTGGATGTGAACTCTCCATCTTCAACATTCAGCCCTATGAAATGTGTGAGCAATGTCCATTGGGTTATTTGTCTTGTAAGTCTGAGTGGCTTTTTACCATCGGTGTTTACCGAGACGGCCGTGCTGAAGCCTAACATCTTCTTAGTTTTCTATTAGTCCCACCTGATTTTTTTTTCTCTTTTACCTACTTTTCTTGATTTCTTTTAGATGAATTACACTGTGTCAAGTGTTACATTTTATCTTTTCTAGGGATTTATTAAAAACATTTCATTTTACTCATTGAGCAGATGTTTTAGAATTTATAACATTCATCTTTAACTTAACATAGTCTCCCTTCAAATAATAGTATACTACTTCACAATTTAAGACGTTTATAGCACTATATTTTAATTTCTCACCCTCTTACTTTTTGATATTCATCATACATATCACTGCTTCAAATGATATTAAATGTACAATACACTGTTACTATTTCTTTTTTTTGAGACAGAGTCTCACTTTGTGGCCCTCGGTAGAGTGCTGTGGCATCACAGCTCACGGCAACCCCAACCTCTTAGACTTAAGCAATTCTCTTCCTTCAGCCTCCCAAGTAGCTGATACTATAGGCACCTGCCACTGCACTCAGCTATTTTCAGAGACGTCTCACTCTGGCTCAGGCTGGTCTGGAACTTGTGAGCTCAGGCAATCCACCTGCCTCAGCCTCCCAGAGTGCTAGGATTACAAGCATAAGCCACCATGCCCAGCCACTGTTACTACTTTGTAAAGAATTTATATTTCCGGCTGTAAAGCCTGAGCAAGCTTCAGCCATCAATCATTCTGTCTGCCGTGAGACTGCGTCATTGATCAGAGGGGCTGGGTGGCAGCAACATAGGCAGAACACAGATTGTGGACAATGTGTGGCTGCCAGGAGCTAGATAAGGGTGGACTTCCCATGCTATGTAGCTCACCTGTCACATGTGAACTGGATAAAGCATTGTTGCACCTTCCCTCCAAAAAGAAAGAAAGAAAGAAAGAATTCATATTTCCTTAATGATACTTTTTTGAAATGAGAAAGAAGTATTTTATGCTTACTATGTATTTGCCACTTTCAATGATGTTTTTTCATTTTGAAGGTCCCAATTGCATCTAATGTCATTTGCCTTCAGACTGAAAAACTTTCTCTACCATTTCTTATAGGCAGGGCTGCAGGTGACATAGTTTGAGACCTTGTGCTTACTTGAAAGCGTCTTTATTTTCCCTTCCATTTCTGCACGTTGCCTGTTTTGTTTTTTTTTTTTCCAGTAGAGCCATTAGCATTTTAATCATAGTTATTTTAAATATCTGGTTGGGTGATTCCCAAGTGTCTGCCCTATCCGAGCCTGATTCTGACACTTGCTTTCTCGCTGCAGGCTACATTTGCTTTTTTGCATCTTCTGATTTTTTGTGGACACACTAAGGGCTTGTATCAAGTGACAGGAAATGAAGTTAATCGGCCTTCACCGTGAGGTTTACTGTTGATACGGTTGGCAGTAGGCTGAGTCTGACATCTGCAGTAGCTGAGTCAGCAGCAAACATTTTTTCAGGCCATCCTCATTTTTTAGTCCCTTGTTGGTTTTGGGTCTCTCTAGAGACTCCTCCTTGAACAGAGTCTGAGGCTTGCAGCTCTTTAGGCTGTGATGCCCTCTTATTAGACAGTAGCCCAGCCGATGTCCTGGTAAGGGGTCCAAGTTCCAGCAGCTCGTGCTTCCAGGCTGTCTCTCTCAAGCCGTGATTCTTTGTATCTTCCTGTTTCTCTAATATTCAGGGCAGTGGCCTCCCCTGTGATCTCAGTTCTAAGAAGACTTGTTGGCTTCCAGTTTGTTCAGCTCATTGTGTGTGTGTGAGAGTGGGGGTGATGATCAGAAATCAGAAATCTCATTGTCTCCCATTTTTTGTAAGTTTTTTTCACAGAGAGAGACAGGGTCTCACTCGGTTGCTCAGGTTGGAGTGCAGGGTACAATCAGAACTCACTGCAACCTTTAACTCTTGGCTCAAGCAATCTTCCCACATCAGCCCCCCAAGGAGCTAGGACTACAAGTGAGCACTACCACACCGGGCTAGTTTTTCTTTATTTTTTAGAGATGGGGTCTTGCTATATTGTCCATACTGTTCTCAAATTCCTGTCCTCAAGCAATCCCCCCATCTCAGTCTTCTGAGTAGCAGTTGAGACTAAAAGCATGGGCCACTACTCCTGGCTTGGGTATTCATTTTTTCTGCATATAGAAACTTAATCTGGCAAATTTTTCTTTTAGCACATTAAAGATGTTCCATTGCTTTCTCTTTTGCATTGTTTCTGGTCAGAATTCAGTAGTCGTCCTTTTTTATGTCATATATCTTTTTCGCTGCCTACTTTTAAGATGTTCTCCTTATTATCGATTTTCAGTAATTTGGCTATGATATTCTTTGGTGTCATTTTCTTTCCATCTATCCTGTTGTGATTCTTGGGGAAAAATTGGCACTTATTTCTTAAATAATCACTTCCCTTTCTGAGACTCTAATCGCATTGACACTAGACTATGTGTTCCCAAGGTCACTGAGACCCTTTTTACTTTCCTCTTATTTTTTTCTCTATGTACTTCCTCTTGAATAGCTAATCTTTTGTTCTGTTAAGTTTTCATCTGTCCACTTTCTATTTGCTTCTCTTTATATCTTTAATTTCTTAACTCATTGTGTTTATATTATGACAGAAATCCTTGGGAATATATAACAGCTGTTTTGGAGTCCATGTCTGCTAATTACATCATCTCTATAACTTCTGGCTTTATTTCCACTGATTAATTTTTATTCCAGTTATGGGAAACATTTTTATGTTTCTTTACATATCTAGCAATTTTTTATTGGAGACTAGACTTTGTAAATTTTATATTATTGAATAGATGGATTTTGATGTCTTCCTTTAAATAGCATGAAAGTTTGTTATGTCAGGCGTTTAAGTTGCTTGTGAATCAGCCTGATGTTTTCACGTCTTGTTTTTAAACCTTGTTAAGAGTCATTCTAGAGTAAGACTATCCTTTACTTTGCTGCTGTGGCATTTACCTTCTTGAGTCTCCACAGAATGCTCAAGATATTCAGCAAGTTCTCTGAGCTCTGGCTGGTCAGAACTCCCAGCCTGTTATCAGCTCTAGGAATTGCTGACATCTTCTTGGTGGGCGTTCTTTGCCAGACACTTATTCTTCACTGGACCTTACACAGTCCCACTCTATACATGCAAAAGATAGTAGTATTCAGCCAGAGACTCAAGGGGACCCCTGTTTGTATTTCTGGATCTTTTTCTGAACTTATCTCAACCCTCGCTGACATTCTAACTCTGCAGTTCAAGTTACTTAGGCCTCTACCAACTCCTTTCTCTGTTTCCTCAACTCAGTAAAAGCATAATGGAACTTCCACACTCTTATTTATACATTAACAGCTATTAAATATCCAACACACTCTTAGCACTGAACCTCAAAAAAAAGCAAGGTGGTAGACTAAGAAAAGTTGAACTTTTGGAGACAAGATATCTGGTCTTTAGTCTTGGTTCTCTATTTGCTCACTTCATAAAAAAGTTACATAGCCTCTCTGGGTCTCAGTTTCCTTACTGTGAGACCAGGATAATAAGGCACCTACTTTGCAGTTATTGTTAGGACTAAATATACCATCTGTAAAACAACTAGCCAGTTCCTGGCACATAGCCCAAGCCTGATTGATGACAATTATTATTTTTATCAAATGTGCTACGGAAAGAATTGAAGGGACGATCAATCAGCAGATCCAGGTGAAAAATGCTTCCTGTGGAGGCCAGTAATAACCATGTGCCTGGCAGCAAAGTAATAAACAGGGAGACATCCAAGAGAAAGAAAAAACAATGAAAACTTAGTTCTTAAAGAAATAACGTTTCTCTCTTGATTAAGTAAGGAAGGGAAAGTCTCAGAATATGAAATCTGAGAATTTCAGAGGAAGTACAAGCACAGTCAGGCAGTGAAAGGAAGAGCAGTGGCTGCTGGGAGGGCACCTGACTTCCTCACAGACAGACATGGGCCCCTAGGAGGATGGCCTTGGCCTCTGTGTCAGGAAAGTCACATAGATGAAGGCTGAAGGAAAGATGCTCCACGGTGTCCACTTCCATAAATCAGGTGGAGAAGTCCAGCTAAATTTGGGATTGCATGACATGCAGAAAGAAGGTTTTGCAAATCCATTGGCCAAACATGAAAATAAAACTGTTTCAAGTTAATTAAACTTAGGAGCAAAAACCTTCGATTCAGTACATGTTCTGTTTTTCAGAAATATTCACAAGAACGACAAGAAGAGATTAAGGATGAAGGAGGGAATTAAAATGAAGGAATGAATGGTACAGGTGTAAAATTTTACATGAAGCCATTTCCCAACTGCAACCAAAATTTAGATTTTGTGCTTTTTGCTATAACACCGTCTTTCAAAGAGACCTTAACAGTCATGAGTTTAAGTAAAGTAACCTTGTGTTAATTTCCTTATGTTTGGATTTATTCCTCTCAAAGGAATAAATTAGTTAGTTAAGCCCCTTGAATTCAGTAGACAATGGCTTATTTCTCTTTGTACCACATCAGTAAACATAACACCATACCCAACAGGGTATAAAATGCATGCCAAGTACTATAATGAGTCCTTAGTAGGTGCTCAAAAATATTGTAAGCAAAAAGGTTGAAAGAATTAATGGATGGAAAGAAAATCAAATTTTCAAACACAATTAGCAAAAACAAAAAGTTATCAAAGAGGGAGGGGAGGGATAAGGATGCGGGCAGGGAGTGTAATTGGTGGGACCACACCTACGGTGCATCTTACAAGGGAATATGTGAAATGTACTAAAGGTACAATATAAATGTCTCAACGCAATAACTAAGAAAATGCCATGAAGGCTATGCTGACTAGTTTGATGAAAATATTTCAAATTGTATATAAAACCAGCACATTGTACCCCATGATTGCATTAATGTACACAGCTATGATTTAATCAAAAAATAAATAAACTATGCACTAAATCTTAAAAACAAAGTTATAAAAGAGTGACTTTTTCAAATGAACTTGACCATCGCCCAATGAGAATGCCAATGTTTATTAAAGCTGGAGCACATCGTTGCATAAAGCCTTTAGACAAACCATCTCCCGCTCCTTCCTCCCCCCAAAGTTAACCATAGAAAACACAAATAGTAATGGTTACTTTGGGAAGACCTCTCCAAGGCACTAACAGCAAGAAATAAACCATGGTGATTTATATGATGAGAGCTTAATGAGATCTGGGAAATTGTATATAACATTCTCATTGTGGTTAGAGTCTATTTTGTTAAATGAAAATGTTTCAAAACACAAGACAATACGAATGAATAAGTTCAGGCAGAAATAGGTCTTGTTAAATAACATTCTGCGAGGCAATCTATTTGTGTGATTTTTGTCTTCCTTTTTTGTTTTTAGAATAATCGAATGGAGTTCACTCATCAGTGACATTTTGGTAATATTCCTTAAAATGGATTCTTTCAGAGTGACCAAACTAAACTTTGGAATAGACACATGTGTTGTTTTCCATGTGGTTAATTTTACAACAATTATATATGAGATACTGCAAATGAGAATTATAATTATATTGGTTTAAGAAACTACCTGACTTAGACCCAAAAAGAATCTGTCCTCTCTCTTGCTCTGAATTCTGTTCTGTGTATTCTCTGCATTCCACGGCACTTGAGGACACCAAGAAATCCCTCTTAATACCAAGGCCTTGATGACTCTTCTGAGCAGACTTCTAATTTTCATAGTCATCTATAATTGCTCAGAGTTTAGGTTCCAAATATGTCACTTGCACTTTCAGAAATTAGATGCCTCCTGTAACACTTCTGCTCCTGGTTACTTATTAGTTTGAAAACAATATTTTTCTCCATGTTGTTGGACTTGTATCAATGGTCTCCTCTGTGTGCCCTGTCCTCTCTGTGGTCAATATTTATTTTTATCTGAAGCCAGTAGTATCCCTGTGATGTCAATGTTCTAACAGTATGACAAATGCTTTCAATACTTTTCATGTGAATGGTAGCCTCTTAGCCAGCATTGAAGCTCTAAAAATTTGCATTTTCTCAATTAGATAAAAGTCAGTTCTACATTTACAATATTAAGTGTATAACAGGATGCATTTTGATGAGTGTCTGCCTCGGTATAATCAACTTTTCTATCAAAATATGGAGTGTTACCTATTCCCAGAAAGTTCTGTCATGTTCTTTGCCAGAAAAATCCCCCATGTCAGCAGTAGTCATCCTAAAATTTATTTTTAATCACAAATTTGTTCTGGCTATTTTAGGAACTCATATAAATTGAATCATATAGAATATACCATTTTTTTATCCAGTTTTTTTCCAGCTCATCATAGTGCTTGAGAGACTCGACTGCAATATACCTTCATTACTGAGCCCCATTAAAATGTCTGAACATCCCACACTTTGTCTCACCATTCACCCGCTGCTAGACAAAGAGATTGTTTTCAGTTTGGGGCTACTCTAAATATTCTTGTGCAAGTATTTTTTTGTAAATATTTGCTTTCATTTTTCTTAGAACTATGCCTGAGAATGGATTTGACAGGTCGTAAGGTAAGTGTGTTTTAACTTGATCATAGACTGCCAAACTTCCCCACAGAGGTTTAGTAGATACTGTGGTGTGCTGCCCTGATTCCTCCTTCTAGGACTAAAATACCCCTTCCCTCATCTGCTAGAAATATTGGCCCCCAATAGTTCTTAACTGAATCCCTCTCTGGGACTTGCCTTTAGGCGACAGGGGTCACCTTATCAAGATAAGAATCCAGGCTGGGATGGCTCAGTGCCTGTAGCACAGTGGTTACGGCACAGCCACATACATCAAGGGTGGCAGGTTCAAACCCAGTCTGAGCCAGCTAAACAACAATGACGACTGCAACAAAAAGTAGCCGGGTGTTGTGGTGGGCACCTGTAGTCCCAGCTACTTGGGAGGCTGAGGCAAGGGAATCACTTAAGCCCAAGAGTTGGAGGTTGCCGGGAGCTATGACAGCACAGCACTCTATCCAGGGTGACATAGTGAGACTCTGTCTCCAAAAAAAATGTCCAGACTGGGACAAAAGCTCCAGGCTGAGGCGAACCAGGTTCCTGGGATACAGGATTTAACAAAGCAACTCGAGTCCATGCATGTGAGGTTTCCTTTTTCTTTCCTTTTGCCAATGTCAACTTCAGAATTTCTCTTCCCTACCACTGTTAAGAGCCTAGACCTTTTATCAGATGAAAGGTTGCAACTTGTAATTTTTGCTGTCAGTAATAACTTTTTCAATCTGTAGAAGGTTATACAATTTACAAAGCAATTTCATCTGTATATTTCCTTTTGTCCTTGTATAAAGCATGGCAGGTAAAAAGAGACTTTATAGAATAGTGATTCAAGACATTCAATAAAACTACCAATAACTAATCCTGCAATTCCTCTTCTAGGTGTATATCCAAAGGACCAAAAATCACTTGACAATAAAGACATTTGCACCACATTGTTCATTGCAGCTCAGTTCATAATCGTCAAGTCATGGAAGAAGCCCAATTGCCCATCGAGCCATGAATGGATTAATAAATTATGGTATATGTATACCATGGAATACTATGCAGCATTAAAATAAATGGAGACTTTACCTCTTTTACACGGATGAGCTGGAAAATATCCTTCTTAGTAAAGTATCTCAGGAATGGAAAAAAACATATATCCAATATACTCAGTATTACTATGAAACCAATTTATAATCACTCACTTGCATTTGAGAAATGAAACACAACTATAGCCTAGGATGAAGGAGGGCAGGGGAGGGAGTGGGAAACGGAGAGGGGTGGGTTGATAGAGGGAGGGTTAGCAGGGGACCACACCTATGGAGCATAATGCAAGAACAAGTTGGATCTAGCAGGTGTAGAACACAAATGTCTTAATGCTGTAATTGGGTAAATGAGGTGACGGCTATGTTGATTAGTAGCATGTAAGCACTGTAATTTGTACAAATAATCAACACATCGATTCCCATAATGGTATAAATGTATGTATGATCTATGTACAAATGACTTAATAAAAAAAAATTTATAGCTTAAAAAAAAAAACAGTTCATAACAAAGACATGATTGAAAGTCCTCACATTATCACAAGGACCAACCTTATTCATAGCTGCCTTCCCAACATGCTATAAAATCCTTTCTGACAAAGGGGTTTAAAAAAAAAAATAAGTGAGTGAATGGAAAATGCCTGGGCCATGGTAGTACATAAACTTCCCTTCTGCCAAAACACAGGCCGATGGTGATAGAGCACGTTGACTCTGCTTCAGCAAAGCCTCTGGAAGCTGGGCCTTCTCTAACAGGCAAAAATTACCTTTCTCAGTACACGTGCTTCTGTTTCCCTATGTGGCACAACACTACTAATCAGTAGATCTAGGGTTGACTCCTATATTTTAAACTATGAACTATGTCATTTTTGGGAAATCATATTCCTTCTCTAAGTTTCATTTTCTCCATCTGCAAAAGTGGTTGCTAGAATTTATGATTTCAGAGATTGTGTGTGTGTGTATGAAAAAACTACCATGCCATTTTCACTGTCAACAGAATAAAAGATTGTTCTTTAAAACAAATATATTCATCTGATATAATCATTGCAGATGCCACCATGACCAAAGCTGAGCTGAGGACTGGCCGGGAACTAGTCCTGGGCGATCTCGAAGGTTTTTAGTTTATGGAGTTGGGAGCCTCAGGGAAGGCAACACCAGAGTGTCTGTGAGAAAGCGTTTCCCCCTGTGGGCAGCAGTTGTAACAGTCCTGCTTTCTGGGGGTATTTCACTAAGTGGCATCCCACTGGGAGCTGGAGGCCACAGCCAGCCAGTGATTCAGAGCAATGTCTGACTACCAGCTTATTTTGTTGGAGAGCCATCCATATCCAGCAGAGTGTCTGTGGTTTTAAGGGCCCCACAAACACCACACTACCCCACTGCATTGCAAGCTCTTGCACTTGACGGGCAAAGCAGGAAGCAGGCCTTTCATTCACAGCAGTCAGCTTTACAACCTGAAAAGGCCCCTCTGAGACAAGAAAAGTGACAACTAGCAGTTCTCAAACACCATTTGTCAGCAAAATGATTTAACTTCAGCCTTTCTACTTACGCTTTTTCCAATTTATGATTAAAAGATATAGGTTATATACAGTTGCTATAATAAGTATGGTTTATGTGAAGCTTCATAGTGGACAAAGAATATTTTTATATGATTTTCTCGCTGAAGCCTTATAGCAATCCATGAAAATGCATTCTGGTTTCCCATACCATGTATGGAGACACTGATGCACATACCAGGGAAATTATTTGTACAATACCACATTGCCAGAGACTGGTGGCAATGCATTGTTTGCATGAACTAAAATATTAAAAATACTAGTTGAAAGTCTATGTGAGTAGACCCCAAATCAGCTTCCATAGCGCGAACGCAAGTGCCCAGTGTATGAAAAGCACACAATAATTATTTTTGGAGTGAACGAATGAATGGATGAATAAATACACTAAAAATCTAGAGTGTCTGATTTATTCTTTTTAGGTACCCTTAGATAACTATTATGATCTGAGACCTTCTGGAATTGCAAACAAGGAGATATAATGGAAATAATCAACTTCCTGTAGTATTCAAGAAAGGTGAGGTGTTAAATACTATTGAGGCTCTCATTATCATTTTCTCAAGAAAAAAGGTACTGAGAAGGCCAGAAATGACCTTGCATTCCCTTTACCACCCATACCCACGCCAGTACACTGAGTGGAGAGAAAAGTAAAGGAGAAATGAAGACTTTTCCTGACAAAGAAAAGCTGAGAGGTTTCATCAATACCAGACTTATCCTGCAAGAAATGCTAAAAGAAGTTCTTCAATCAGAAAGAAAGGGCATTATTAAGCAATAATATGAAAATAAACATTATTAAGCAAGTATATGAAAAAAATGTCCAACATCATTAGTCATCAGAAAATGCAAATCAAAACTACAATAAGATACCATTTCACCCCAGTTAAAAAGATTTTTATCAGAAAGACACACAATAATGAATTCTGGTGAGGATGTGGAGAAAAGGAAATATTTGTACACTGTTGGTGTGAGTATAAATTAATGAAATCACTATGAAGAATAGCATGAAGTTTCCTCAAAAAACTAAAACTAGAATTACCATATATTCCACTGCTGGGGTATGTACCCAAAGAAAAGGAATTCCGTGTATAAGAAAGATGTCTGGGGCGGCGCCTGTAGCTCAGCAAGTAGGGCGCCGACCCCATATACCGAGGGCTGCAGGTTCAAACCTGGCCCCGTCCGAACTGCATCAAAAAGGAGCCAAGTGCTGTGGTGGGCACCTATAGTCCCAGTTACTCAGGAGGCTGAGGCAAGAGAATCTCTTAAGCCTAAGAGCTGTGGGTTGCTGTGAGCTGTGACTCCACAGCACTCTACTGAGGGCGATAGAGTGAGACTCTATCTCCACACACACACAAAAAAAACCCCAAAAACCCTCCCCCCCCAAAAAAAGATGTCTGTCCTCCTGTGTTTACTGCAGCACTCTTCACAATGGCCAAGATTTGAAATCATGTGTCCATCAGCAGGTGAATGGATAAAGAAATCGTGGTATGTCTATACAATGGAATACTATACAGCCACCAGAAAGAATGAAACCCTACCATCTGCAACAACCCAGGTGGAACTAGGGAACACTACGTGAAATAAGTCAAGCATAGAAAGACAAATCTTGCATGTTCTCACTCAGATATGTGAGTTAAATATTAGAAAATAATTGACCTCATAGAAACAAAGAATGATGGCTACCAAGAATAGAAAAGGGAGCAGGGAAGTGAAGATAAAATGGGGACACTTAATGGGTGTAGAAATAGAGTTAGATCATTACATAGAATGAACAACATTTGACAGCACAACATCATGATTGTAATCATTTTCTTAAAAAGAAAGAAGAAAAAATACTACAGGGGGTTTACAAGAATATATACAGACTTTATCCACGTATGTCTGGAAAACAGTCATAGTGAGTAGAAAAATCAAAATTTCCCTTCACTCTTCCCACCCGTTCCTCTCACCTCATTTGCTGCCTGCTTCCCCCATCAATAAGACTGGAAAATACAAGCGTTAGCCTATAGAGACAATGCTAAGATTTCCTGTTACTCATCCCAGATTTCCATGACAGTCAGATAAACAGGGAAATAATATAAAATGTACACCGGCTTTTCCATCATGACCGTGTTCCTAGTAAACTAAATATATCTTATAAATCAAATGCTTTATAATACTGACTTCCAGTAAAATTGGAGACTTTCATTTTCATTTATGGTCATCTTTAGCCAGTAATAGTTCCTAGCACAAAATCTTAAATTAATAGCTTTCAATCCTGAGCACAGTCACCAAGGGAGTCTTAAAAACATATAATGCAATTTCCTGACTTCACTCAAGATCCACTAAAACTGAATATCTTGGTTTCATTTTCAAATTGCTTTTCCAAAAAGAGAAAGTAACAAGCAAGTACATAGCTTTGCTATATGGGGGGGGGGGGCAGAGAAATGAAGGAGCAGCTGCATGAGGATGTGGAGTAAAAGGAAGGTTCCTTCTGAAGATGAAATCGCTCACACCCTGCTTATGTCTTGATGCAAGAGATCCAGGAGAAAGAAGGGGAGAAATGCATTAATGAGTCAAGAGAGAATGAAATCGCTAGAGGAAAGTCCTTGAGTCGTTCTAAGGAGATAGATCTTTCCACAAGGGAAGCTGGGCTGGCCTTCAGTAAAACGTTGGAGGTCCATCTACATTAAACGAAGACAAACAGACAGTTATGGTAGATGGGTGGATGCGGTGGTGATAGGAGATAGAAGTTTACTTTTTCAATGAGATGGGAAGCAAGATTGTTAGAATAAAGAAGCAGGCAGAGAGGAGAGAGAAGGCATTTGTGAATAGAAGCAAAGTGGTTCTCAGGAGGGCAGCAGAGTGACTGAACTGGGGCATGCAAATGCTGCATCAACAAAACAAAACCTGCAATGCACTTATGCTGGGGGGAGGACACACATCACTTTGACTTAACATGCACAAAAGCAAATCATGTAACCAAACTGTGTGTATCCCTGTCGTATTCTGAAATTTAAAAAAAAAATCCCATCCATAACTTATTTACATTATAATGACAGAGAAAACCAACAAGGCAAGGGCATAATGAGAGACCGGATACTCTCTCTAGAGAGGTCAAGGAAGGCCTCTTGATTAGACGGCAGGTGGAGGTGAGAAGATCGGAAGGAACTGCAGGAGTGATGGGGGCCGTGATTATTCTAAACAAAGAGAACCTCGAGGGGCAAGTCTGTAAGGGAAGATGCTCAGTATCTTCAAGGAACGACAAGTAAAAGTGAGTGGGCAGATACAAGGCAGAGGTCAGAAACGGACAGAGGGGCACAGTGAGGACTTGAAGTTTATTGTGCATATTTAGGGAGGCCACTGGAGGAGCTAGAGCAGGAGATTAATCATCTGACCTTTGTTTTAGCAGAATCCCTCTGCTGGGATTGAGAATTTAAGGCGGCAAATACGGACACAGGAAGACCAGTGATGAGTGGTTTCAATAACTCATGGTGGGAAGTGATCAGATTCAGAATATTGTGAACACAGAACATAACATGATTTGTTCACAATGGATGCAAAGTTTGAAAGACAGAGAGCCAAGGGTAACTTCAAGTACTTTGTCTGAGCAATGGGGCAATTGGCAGTGTTGATTACCAAGATGGGGAGCACTGGGGAAGGGGGAATCAAGAGTTCAGTTTTAGCATTGTTTATATTATATTACCATCATTAATATATGTAACTATCATCCCATTAGACAGTCAGTCATCAAGGTAAGAATTATGAATTCCCAAAGGCCCAAGAATCTCAGCCAATTTTTATAAATGGTAGGCAGTCATCAAAATTTACTGAACGGGTCTTCCTAATATTGTCTATTGAATGACTACCTCTTTGCCAAAAGTTTGTTATTGAAATATGTTCTCTATAAGCCATAGGACAAAAATGTAACGTTATTTCTGATGAGAAGTATTTTTAAAATATAACCAAAAGCTTGTTAAAGGACTTTCAAAATAGACAAACTTCTGGCAAGTTTTATTTAAAGAGAAAGAGAACATCAATAGTATTAAGAAGAAAAATAAAAGTATCTATAGATACAGATTTTGAAAATAATAAGATAAAGTATTACCAATAATTTAATAACCAGAAATATTAAAATTTTGCTAGACTGGAAAATTCCTTAGAAAAATATAACTTAAAACTTAATGAGAAAAAATGAAGTTTCTTTAAAGAAATTAATACAGTGGTTTGAAAAACTAAATGAAATAAAACATAATCAAACAAACTATATCTATTTCACAGGTGACATATAACAAACTTTCAAGAAAGAGGCTGAATCTCATAAGCTACTCCAGAGAATAAAGAAAATTAAAAGGACCCTCAACTCATTTTTGAAGATACAAATCTTGACATGAAATGTAAGGAAGAACTTACAAGAAATGAAATTTATAGGTCATTCTTAATTATGAAGAGAGACACAGAAGTCATAAATATACAAAATACTGGCAAATAAATTTTAGTAAGACATAAGAATATGGCATGATAACTTAAGATTTAATTAAGATGTACGGTGTCTATATGTATACATGCATATGTTAACTTCCTTTCATAATTTAAAAAAGGCATTAATAAGAGAAACTATATAAACAAAAACTAAAGCAACCCTCATTTTTAATGGTGAAACATTACGAGAAGTTCTTTAAAACCAGAAACTAAACAAAAAAATTCCCTGATCCCATTCTCTACAACATTGTACTGAAAGTTCAAGGCTATGAAATAAAACAAGGAGAAAATGTACAAGGGTAGTCAGACAGAATGAAACATGCCTATACTCACCTATGATGTTTATGCTTATATAGAATACAAAAAATTCAGATATAATCTCAAAACTACTAAGAATATTCAGCAAGTGTTCTGAATACTAAATCAAGATATAAAAACCGATCTTTTTCCTAAATTTCAACTGAAACAATTACAAATTTGCTAAATGTATTTATAAATAAAATCTTTAAAATACTATTATAATAGTAACAAATGATATAAAGATCTAGAAACAAACTCACAAAATGTATGTAATACCTTTTGGAGAAAATATATTAAACTTTCCTGAAGTACATGTCAGAAGACCCAGGTGAATTAAGAAAGTCCATGTCTATGACTCAGAAAACTCTCTGTAAAAGCTGTAATTTTCACACTAAGTAATTTATATATTCATTTATAAACCTCACTAGTATTAAAAAACAAACAAAAATTTGCAAAAAAAAAAAAAACTGACCATAAAACTCACACAGAATAATGAGTGGCCAAAAGTTACTAAAACAAATAGAAAAAATAGAAAGAAATAGGATACAGTTTGCTACATATCAAGATTGTGCAATATGTTGATGAACTGGGGTTGGAAAAGATTTCTTAAGTAAGATACAAAAACTATTAATGAAAATATTAAGAAATTTTACTGAGTTTAAGGGACACCTTCTTCTGACAGTTGCCATTAAACAAAAATGTAAAGTATAGACGGAAAATAAATAATTGCAACCCATATAATTTACCAAGATTATTATCTAAAACCTACAATGATGTTTATGAACTTACAGAATAAAGATAACCCAAGAGAAAAATAGGTAAAGGAGATGAACTGTTGATTCACAGGGAGCAGTGAGGACAAGTGACAAGTTTTTGAGAAGATACTCAAATATTAGTTCCCAGAATTCATATCAGAAAAAGTTAATAAATTACTTAAACTTAAGAAAAACACAAATGAAAATAATGGGACATTAACTTTAATTGACAGCATAAATATTGTCAACATTGATAAACTTGCTAACACCTTTTGACAAGGATATGAGGGAGAACATGCCTGCACCTAGTAGTAGGATCTTTTCTTGCTACCATTATTTTGGAGAGTGACTTGGCAAAACGCGGTAAAGTTAAAGATTTGTATACTCTACAATTCAGCAATTCCACTTCAGATTTCTATCCTAAAAACAATGACAAAATACTATTTTTCAAATACCCCCAGAGAATTAAACACAAGTGTTTATTGATAGACATTTGAAATCATTAAAAAGCAGAGGCTGGGCGTGGTGCTCACTCCTATAATCCTAGCACTCTGGGAGGCTGGGGCAGAAGGATCTCCTGAGCTCAGGAGTTCAAGACCAGCATGAATAAGAGTGAGATCCTGTATGTACTAAAGATTAAAAAAAAAAAGCTGGGAGTTGTAGTGGGCACCTATAGTCCTAGCTACATAGGAGGCTGAGACAGGAGGATCAAACGCTTGGGCCCAGAAGTTTGAGGTTGCTGTGAGGTAGGGTGACACCATGGCACTCTGGTCCAGGCAACTGAGAGAGATTCTCTCTCAAAAAAAAGAAAACAAAAGAAATAGAAATCTTTCTCAGTGGTGATGGTGGAACAATAAATCAATAACCCACGGAGTACACATTCAATATAAAGCAATAATAATAATACCTATTTATTATGGGTTAAATTGTGTCTCCCCAAAACTCATATGGTAAATCCCTAGCCCCCAGTTCCTCTGAATATGATTGAATTTGGAGATAGGAACTTTAAAGAGGTGATTTAATTAAAGCAAGAACATTAGGTGAGCCCTAACCCAATCTATTATCCTTATAGGAAAAAGAAATTTGAAGGAGCGAGGCGGGTGGGGTCTTGGTGTGTGCCACACCTTTTGGGGGCAAAACACGATTGTAAGAGGGACTTTACCTAACAAATGCAATCAGTGTAACATGGTTTCTTGTACCCTCAATGAATCCCCAACAATAAAAAATAATAATAATAATAAAAAAAAAATTTTCAGGCCCTGTAAAATGTGTGTGTGTGTTTGTGTGTGTGTATATATATATATATTTTTTTTTTTTTTTTTGGAGACAGAGTCTCACTATGTTGTCCTGGGTAGAGTGCTATGGCATCACAGCTCACAGGAACCCAAACTCTTGGCCTTAAGTGATTGTCTTGCCTCAACCTCCTAACTAGCTGAGACTACAGGCACCTGCCACAACACCCAGCTATTTTTTGTTGTAGTTGTCATTGTTGGTTAGGTGGCCAGGGCCAGGTTCAAACCCGCCAACTTCGGTGTATGTGGCTGGTGCCATAACCACAGTGCTATGGGCACTGAGCCATGAAACTGTATGTTGAAAGCTATTTCTAATTTTTTTTCTTTATCATCTTGATATTTAAAACATTGCTTGGAACCAAAATGATTCAAGCATTTGTGAACTATCATAATAATATTAACCATAAATTAGCAATAAATTATTTCTTCAGGGAAAAGAAAAGAAAAAGAAAAAAATTTGGACAAATAAAGAGAAACAAAGAATATACACACAGAGAGAAGAGACCAGATAAGGGCAGAGCACAAAGACAGCCACCTGCCAGGCAAGGAAGATGGCCACAGAGGAAACAAAATCAGCCCACACCTCCATCTTAGACTTCCAGCCTCTCTCACTGTAAGAGGAAAAAAAATCAGTTGTTTTAAGTCTGGGGTATTTGGAGGCAGCAGCCCTGACAAACACACACATCAGTCTGCACACATTAGAAACATCACCTCTTTTAATTTCAACAAGTCAATAATCTTGTATAGAGATTGCAGAGATGGTATAAATTGGTAATAGTAGCATGGCTAATAGTAGCACAGATTTCGAGCCCAGAAAAATCTAATGACAGAATTCAGTTCCCAGCGTACTTTTAAATGATTTAAAATGAATAACCTAGATGGAAATACATCAACAGAGATAGATGCCTAAAATATAAGGATGCATGCAAAAAAATCCATCAAACGTACTTTCAATATGATATAATTGATGGTGATATTTTATATACACGCAAAAAAAGTACACAGTTGAAAGATGGGTTGGAGAGTGGGGCTTACCTATAGAAATTCCTCTCTCTTTTTCTTTTTTTGTTTTTAAAGCAAGCTGAAGCAAATATGGCAAAATAGTAATATTTGTTTAGTCTTCGTCATGGGTAGTCTTTGTGTCTTTGCCAAATTATTTTCTGCACTTTTCTTCTCTATAAAATGTTCCATATCTTTTTTTTATCAATATTTGTTTCTAAAAGCATAACAATATTGCTTTAAACATCTTTGTGATTAAATTGGTCAGTTAATCCCATTTCTGTAAAAAGCACAGTTAATTCTTGAGTGTGAACAATGAGGACAACTTTTATTGTGTGTGTTTGTTATTCAACTGGACTATTAAGCTGGCAATTTTCTTTAACTTAGGTTGGGTGTCTTGCAAAATAGTCTGGATCCTTTATAAGTCGATTGCTGAGCTGATCCTACAGAGAACAACTAAGGGCGGTGATTAGAGACAGATATGGCCATTTAAATCCCTCCACTGTAAAAAGCCAAAAAGAGACAAAAGGGACTTGGGCATAGTTCTGAAAAGAAAGCATTTCCAAATGCATAGAGAAGATAGTTTTCTCCATATGGACAAGAAAGAACTGCTGTAGGAGTTCTTTCTCCTAAAATTAGGACTCAGACCAGAATCAGGGATGGAAATATTATTTTGCCTCGTTAGAAGGAAAAGGAAAAAAGCATTAGTGTAGGAATTTTATACTGGAAAGCTCTACAGAAGGCACTGGCAAACAAAATGAAGAGTCTTCCAAAACCAGGAGTAGTTATGGAATTTCTAAGAAGACGAATCTCTATGAATTTCTGTAACCCTGGTAAAAAAATCCTTATAGGTCAATTTGGTCTTTGATAAGGGAAGCATCAAACATCACTCGGAGCTGGTCGTAGACGATTCTGTAGGAGTCTCTCCTATTTCTGCACGTCTTCTGACATCTTCTGTTGTAGCCTAGCTTTCCAAGGATACACATACAGTCAACAGCCCGCAAAGATAGAGACAGTGTCTCCCTCTAAAGTAGAGAGCAGAACTTTTCCTTTCCAGGTTGAAAGAGAAAGATTTTCTGAGCTCAGGCTTCCTCTGCTGTGAAGCAAATCCACTGTGTGTAGTATCCAGCTGGCTTCTCTATGTTGCCCCCAAATTTGGAAGACAAACGTTGCCTTTTGTCTCCACATGCAAGAACATGAAGCTCGTACCATTTACTATACGGTGAGTAATAAGGCTTTCTGTCAAGAGTCTGTGACTTCTTTCAGCATCCATGAAACTGTGGCAGAGTAACCTGTATGACCTTGCAAGGAGGGTAAAATCTTAGAACCTTGGAGTCCTTAACAAGTGTCACTGCTAAGGTGAGTGGCTGAGTATATTAAGTTCAACAGACATGTTCTGATCACTTATTGTGTGCCAGGCTCTATGCTCAGTGAGCGCTGACATCCACTATTTTATTTAATCCTCACATTGGCTCTGTACGAGTCTGAAGCTAGGATGCACAACTTACCAAAAGTCCCGTGGCTGGCAAGGGACATTTTCACACTTCCTGCCCAGGCTAACACATCCACTTGTAATGACTTTCTACCACTGCAGCAACACTTCAGACCACGACAGTTGTTCATTTTATCAGTAGGGAAACTGAGATTCTGAATAGTGCTTGCTCAAAGCCACGAAATTCACTTGCAAAATTTAACATCCATTTCATTATGAAATCAAAGACAAGATGTATCAGTAAGTGAGCCACTCAAGGAGTGATCCCAGCCATAGCACTTTCCTGGGGAAGCCTCGGCTTAGCCCGAGTTAGCAATTTTAAAGTGTCTTCTAAGCAGGCTGAGTAGGATATAAGCTCTCCACCCTGCAGGGTTTGAGAAATCATTAGAAACACAGGGTCACTCCCTACAAAGATCCAGTAACAACAGAGTGATTCTGCCAGGGTCTGATCTGGGAGAGACACCTCCCCAACTCTGGGGAAGGTCATAGGCAACAGTGAAAAATAATCATGAGGCGGAATCAACAGAAAAACTCTGGCAATATGAATAACCATAGTAGATCAACTCCCCCAAGGAATGACAAGGTAGATGAAGTACAAGATCCCTTGCATAAGCAAATGCCTGAGATGTCAGAAGTTGAATTCAGAGTCTGGATAGCAACTAAGATCAGCTCAATGGAGGAAAATGTGAAATTAGAACTTCAAGCAGTAATCCAAAAGACACAAAAGATGTCTCAAGTTCTGAACGAGTTCAAAGAGAAAATGGCCAAAGATTTTGACACATTGAGACACGAAGTTGTAGCCCTCAAAGATCTGAGAAATACAGTAGAATCAATCCCTCAGTAACAGAATAGAGCAAGCAGAAGAAAGGATCTCCAAAACCGAAGACAGAGACGTCGAACACTCCCAAATGCTCAAAGAGATAGAGAAATGGAAGGCAAAAACAGATCATTCTCTCAGACAGCTCTGGGATAATTCAAAGAAAACCAATATTCGCCTTATAGGGATACCTGAAAAAGATGAAGTGGCATCACGAGGCACAGAGTCCCTTCTTTATGAGATTATGAAAGAGAACTTCCCAGACATGCCAAGAGATTCTGAAATTCAGATAGCAGACAGT
>CAUYON010064982.1:0-20473 GCA_963573935.1 Arctocebus calabarensis
AGACTTTACCTCTTTCATGTTTACATGGATGGAGCTGGAACATATTCTTCTTAGCAAAGTATCTCAAGAATGGAAGAAAAAGTATCCAATGTACTCAGCCCTAATATTAAGCTAATTTATAGCTTTCATATGAAGGCTAAAAACCAATTATAGCACAAGAATATGGGGCAAGGGGCGAGGGAGGGGAGGGGAGAGGGGAGGGTGGGTGGAGGGAGGGCATTTGGTGGGATCACACCTATGGTGCATCTTAGAAGGGTACAGGTGAAACATACTAAATGCAGAATACCAATGTCTACATATAGTGATTATGAAAATTCCATGAAGGCTATGTTAAACAGTTCAATGAAAATATTTCAGATTGTATATGAAATCATCACATTGTGCTCCCTGATTGCACTAATGTACACAATTATGATTTAATAAAAATTAAAACGAAAAAAGAAAGAAGCAATGGTGACAACAATGAAGCAAAGATATAGAAGAATGAATAAAAAAACGAAGCTCAGTTTCTGGAAGAATGGTTACTCCACTGATAGAAAAACCAGTTAAAAAAACAGTTTTAAAGCCTTAACACATTCAGCAGTAGATGTTTCAAACTCCTACCCACAGCATCACCAGAAGTGGCAAATCCTTCTGGCCAAGATGTCAACACTTCTGAGTTCTTTTCCTTTGGGACCATCACCAAAGATCATAAAGGTCCCCTTTATGGACCACGGGATGTCACAACAGACTGGCCTCACCCCCAACTCCCCCACCCAACAAGTGTGCACCCTTGAGCAATTCAGAGCTACTTGTAAGAATCCAGACTATATTAAACTATCTCAAAGGCTCCTCAGAGATTTAACATCATACTGAGACTAAACATATTCATAAAACTATGTCCAGATGGCTGTAACAGACCCAACATACCCCAAATCAATACTGATAATCATTTAATAGCGATGAATGTCAGTGTTACAGAATAAAATCCTTTTTCACTGATTTAACAGAAGTCAGGCTGCATCCATCTTTGGCATATCCAGTGCTTTGCTTTAACACAGTCTTTAAAGTGGCAGGAAGTGTTGGGGGGGTCACATTCTGGGTTCTTGTGTATCTATTTGTATCAGGGTACATACAGACATATTTCTGGGATGTCGGGAACATTCTAACAATACAAACATCTCTGAACTACATCGGAACCCTGAAGTAAGCCAAGGCCACACAGGAACTTCTGGAGGTTGGTTATAAAGTAAAACACTGGGAGTGAAATAGTTGTACCCCTCCTTGGAGAAAACAGAGGTAGAATATAGTTAAACAATAGTAAAATAACCTAAAAGTATCTAGACATTAGAATTTCATTAAATCCGGCTCTAAATTTATATAATATAATTACATATAATTGTATATATATAATCTTCATATATATTTATGTATTTTAATCATTTTATTAACAGTCTGGGGGGGAAGTCTATACGAAATATTCTGCAAACTTTTTTCTCTGTAGCTCCCCTTTCTTTCAAATATCATCGCATGTTGGTATCTTCATTTCCCACTTTTAAATTATTTTCATAGCTTTGCGACCATTCTTCTTGCCTCAGATCACTCTCCTTCAAACTGATTTTGTAGACAGCTTGAAGTTGGTCTTTCTAAGGCACTATCCAGTGTAGGCTTCTACTCAAGCAAACAGCCTATGCTGCTTGAGAGGTCAAAGATGGAAAATAAAAGATTATTCCGACACGTGAAACGCAAGGAAGGGGAGTTCAGGCAGCACCTGCCGGGCTCCCAGCCGGGTGCGGGCCTGGGAGCTCAGAAGCGGGTCAGCGCGGGTTCAGGTGGATGGGATTTAAAGGGCGGGCGGGGAGCGAGGCGCGTTCGCTCTTCCCTGGGTGGGACGTTCACCGGCTCGTTTCTTGCCGGGCCGGTGGTTCTATTAGGCCTGGTCCCTCCCCGTGTGGCTCCATCACCACTGGGCTCAGCCTTCAAAGATTCTCCAGGCTCTGGCGCGTCCGGGGCTGATGCACGAGAATCCGGACCCGGTTTGAATGCAGACTTGGAAACAGCGCTGGAAATAACGAACTCAATACCAGTTTTAAGGAAAAACAAGTCTGAGGATGCCTGGAGATGGCCTGCACTAACTCCCGATGGGCCAGTTCTGTTCAGGGAGGGGAGTAACCAGGCTTTCTGGTTTAGTTACACCTGTCGGTTCTCCAGGGCCAGGGCCTGGTCTGTCCTTACCAAGGACTTAACCTCCACGCTCTTTTCCTCTTGTGTGAGTCTAAGGAACCCCAGGAATTGCGCGCTTGCAGGCTTTCCCCTGGTTACCCAGAATGGAGGCAGGTGTCTCCACGGGCTCACGGGCAGCCCCAGGGTCTCAGACCGTCCCCTCCTCCCCTCTCTGCGCCAGCCCATCAGAAGGGGTCGCCACCCCCTGACCAGGCTGTGCACTTGGCTCCTTGTGTGTCGTCCACTCCCTGCTCCTCCTTCGGGACCCAGGAAGTCGGGATCCATCCTGGCAGCATCTCTGCCAGCACCAAGGGACAAGGCCAGAGTCCAGGGCCCGCACCACGAGCTCTGCCAACTCCCCTGGGGCTGTCCCCGCAGGCTCCTCCCAGTCCTGTCCCCACTCACCCCCTGCTCCCTGGTTTATCTCCCAGCCTTTCTTTCTCGGGGTCCTCTGACCTTGCGCCCAGTCCTGTGTTTTATTCTCTAGGCCGTACGTAACTCTACATTAAACAGCCTTACTTGTCTCTCTGGGCTTTTTGCTTAAGTTACGTCCTTCCCCAGCATCCCATGACTGCCCCTAGCTACTTCATTGTCCCCTGATCTGAAGCTTTTGCCTACTCGTAAGAAAAGCGATTATGGGAGCCCAGCCCTGGACCCCCAGCCTCTGGAGACCCCGAGACCTCACCCACTGGCTCCGCCTGGAGCCCCTGAAATCCCTCCGCGGCTTCTGCAGGTTCTTTCCAGGTCGTGTCTGCCACCTTGTGGGTGTGGGTAGGAACTACACCACTAAGAGCCAGAGGATTTCGTTCCTTTATGAAAAAACGCTCCCATGCCCATGCTGGCTTTTGTGGGCATTCCAGTCAAAAGGGATTTATCTTGCCTCTGTATTCCTGTGGGTCTGCTCAAGTGCTGCCCCTGAGGACGGCATTTGGAGACTCCTTTTATAAACCCTCTCCATCCCACAGAGCCCTTAGCATCGTGCATTTTCGCAAGCACTTAGTAAATGTCCTGGAAAACTAAGGAGCTGGCTGTTCAAACCACGGCCCTATAATGAACTCAGAGCCCATTTAGCTTAACTGCAAGTCAAATGCTGGAACCCTTTGCTTACCAATAGATTAGACTCCCAACGGCTATTTTCAGATCCTTGAGTTTTATGAGAAAGTTAAGCTTGCAGTCTCTAGATATATATCCACTAAATATGAGTGTGAATCAGCCCTTTGACGTTTTTAAACAAAGGACTTTCTCATTTTCCTCTGGAAGTCTGTTCTACAGACAACTTTTTTTCCTTCTGCAGCTAAGCTTTCTGCATTTACCCTTGGTCTTGATTGCTCTGTTTTTCTCCCTCCCCTCCCATCCATATTACATTTTTCTCTTCCCTGCTCAGTGGACAGAAGGCTGACCTACACAGCCTGTACCCTGTGGGTTCCTGGAGGGTTGGGCCTATGAAAGGGAGGCGCCATCAGGAGGTGAGGGTGTGAAGAGTTGTTGTGAGCTGAGTGTATGCGTCCCCTCACACTTCCCCCCGACCCCACACACACACCCCACCCCACCCCATGGCTACATCTGGAGTAAGGAAGTCATGAAGGTTAAATGTCATAAGGAGAAGAGGAAGAGATCCCTTCCATTCTCTCAGTCTTGCCTTCCCTCCCTCGGTCCACACAAAGCTCAAAAGAAAGGCCAGGTGAAGACAAAGCAACCATGTGCAGGCCAGAAGCTGAACCCTGCCAGACCTTGATTTTGTACTTCCAGCCTCAGGAACTATGAAAAGAAATAAATTTATGTTGTTTAAGTCACCTGGTCTGTGGTATTTTGTTGTGGCAATCTGAGAAGACCAAGACAAGAGGTCAGGTTGTGTAACTCTCCCTTTCCAGACCCTTCTTCCATGACCATGGCTCTGCATGGAACCTGACAACACAATTTCCTCCTGGGCCAGCAAGCCCAGGAGGGGCAACTGCTTCCTGCAGCTGTTGGGCTCCAGGAGCCTCACTCCCCTGTGGTTTCTTACCCCTGTCTATGCTTCTATAGATAATCCCATCATTGAATAATTTTCAATAAACCCTGTAAAGTGTGCCTTCTACTTTCTTCTGGAACAGGAATCAGCAAACTTTTTCTGTAAAGGGCCTGAAAGTAAGTGTTTTAGTTTCTGCCAGCCATATGGTCCTTGCCCCAATTTCTCAATAGCCATTGACAATATGTGAATGAGTTAGCATAACCATGTTCCAGTAAAATTTTTTTTTTTTATCGTTGGGGATTCATTAAGGGTGCAAAGAGCCAGGTTGCATTGATTGCATTTATTAGGTAAAGTCCCTCTTATAATTGTGTGCCACCCCCAAAATGTGTGTCACACACTGTCACCCCCCCACCCTCCTCCCTCTCTTCCTCTCTCTGCTCTCCCCTTCCCCACCCCCCACCGTGTACTAGGTCATTAATTGTCCTCATAAACAATATTGAGTACATAGGAGTCTTGCTTCTCCATTCTTGTGATGTTTTACTAAAAATAATATGCTCTACTTCCATCCAAGTTAATACAAAAGATGTAAGGTCTCCATCTTTTTGATGGCTGAATAGTATTCAATGGTATACATACACCACCACTTGTTAATCCATTCCAGGGTTGGTGGGCATTTAGACTGTTTCGACATTCTGACAATTGTAAATTGAGCTGCAATAGAGAGTCTAGTGCAAGTGTCCTTATAGTAAAAGGATTTTTTTCCTTCTGGGTAGGTGCCCAGTATGGGACTGCAGGATCAAACGGGAAGTCTAGTTTGAGGGTTTTTTTTGTTTGTTTTGTTTTTGACAGACCCTCAAGCTGTCATGCTAGGTAGAGTGCTGTGGCATCACAGCTCACAGCAACCTCAAACTCTTGGGCTTAATCAGTTCTCTTGCCTCAGCCTCCCAAGTAGCTGGGACTACAGGCACCCACCACAATGCCTGGCTATTTTGTTGTTCTTGTTGTTGCAATTGTTTTGTTGGCCCGGGCCAGGTTTAAACCTGCCACCCTTGGTGTATATGGCTGGCACCATAACCACTGTGCTACAAGCACTGAGCTAGTTTGACTTCTTTTTTTTTTAAGAGACAGAGTCTCACTTTATCACCTTTGGTAGAGAGCCATGGCATCACACAGCTCACAGCAACCTCCAACTCCTGGGCTTAGGCAATTGTCTTGCCTCAGCCTCCTGAGTATCTGAAATTATATGCACCCTCCTCAACACCTGGCTATTTTTTTGTTGCAGTTTGGCCAGGGCTGAGTTTGACCCCACCACCCTCCAAATATGGGGCTGGTGTCTTACCCACTGAGCATAGGTGCCACCCCTAGTTTGAGATCTTTGAGAGTTCTCTGAGAGTTCTCCATTCTTCCTTCCAAAAAGGTTGTATTCATTTGCAGTCCCACCAGCAATGTAAAAGTATTCCCTTCTCTCCAAATTTATGCCAGCATCTGCAGTTTTGAGATTTTGTGATGTGGGCCTTCTCACTGGGGTTAGATGATATCTCAGGGTGGTTTTGATTTGCATTTCTCTAATAATTAGGGACAATAAGCATTTTTTTGTATGTTTGTTAGCCATTAGTCCATCATCTTTAAAGAAGGTTCTATTCATCTCTCTTGCCCAGTGATCTAAAAGATTGTTTATTCTTTTTTTTTTTTTTACATATGCAGGTGTTTATTAGGTTTCCACTTTTTGCCTTCACAAGATTAGAAAGGCTTAAAATTTAATGACAATAAGTGTTTAAGATAAGAACTAGAAACAAAAACCTCAAAAAGAATGAATGAAGATAAATACCTTCAGAAAAGAAATCAGGCGATTACTGCATCGAAATATTAAGCAATATTAATAATAATAATGCAAAGAAAGTCACATTCACATTGTCAGATAAGAGTATGTCTATTACAGAATGCTTTAACTCTGAGACTCAGTATGGAGTCATCAGTTAACTTCTTATTTTTTTTCCAAACTGTCAAAAAATAGACAACTAATATTTACAAATAAAACTAAAAGATAATTTCAAAAAACAGATCATGCAAATCTTATAGACTATAGAAAAAGAAGAAATATTTCAAAGTCATTCTACTTAATCTGGATATACCTGATATTAAAATTAGAGAAAATGTAATGTTATAAAGGGAAATTACAAACATATTTCACTTATAAATGAGGATGAAATATCCTAAACAACATATTAACAAGTTGAATTAAAAATTAATGTTTAAGTAATGTACTTCGGTCAAAATTGAATCCAGTTTATGTAAGAATTCATCACTCTTGGCTTTGGGTAATAACTAGCCTTGTGACTTTAAGCAAGGATATACATGACCACTTTGGTATTCAGTTTTCACAAGTGTAAAATGAGAACATTGAACTTGATGATCCTCTGGCTTCCTCTAAGTTCTAAAATTCCAAATATTTGCATGTATGAGACTGTAGACTTCAATAACCAATGGTCTTCAGTAGAATTCTTTTTTTTTTTTTTTGAGACAGAGCCTCAAGCTGTCACCTTGGATAGAGACTGTGGCATCACAGCTCACAGCAGCCTCCAATTCCTGGGCTCAAGCAAGTCTCTTGCCTCCGCCTCCCAAGTAGCTGGGACTACAGGTGCCCATCACAACACCCAGCCATTTTTTGGTTGCAGCCGTCATTATTGTTTGGCTGGCCTGGCCTGGATTTGAAACCGCCACGTCACACCTACGTGGCTGGCGCCTTAGTCCGTTGAGCCATCGGAGCCGAGCCTTCAGTAGAATTCTTGATTAGTCAGGATGTCTATAAACTGGAAAGCCACTAGATGTCACCCTTGTCACAGATTTTTGCTATACAAACCTTTATTTTAAATGCCAAGCTATGGGAGTTGAGCAGGGCCTTAAAAATCATATTTGTTCAATCATGTCAGTTAATGTCTAAAAAGTAGACTAAGTAGACTACATAGAGCAACAACCTAACACATAGTTACCTAGAGTTAACACCAGACTGCGATTTCTTTTTTTTTTTTTTTTGAGACAGAACCTCAAGCTGTCACCCTGGATAGAGTGCTGTCGCATCACAGCTCACAGCAACCTCCAATTCCTGGGCTTAAGCAAGTCTCTTGCCTCTCTTGCCTCTGCCTCCCAAGTAGCTGGGACTATAGGCACCCGCCACAACGCCTGGCCATTTTTTGGCTGGCGGGCCCGGGCTGGATTCAAACCCACCAGCTCAGGTGTATGTGGCTGGCGCCTTAGCCTGTTGAGCCACAGGCGCTGAGCCCAGACTGCGATTTCTATTCTTTTTTTTTTGAGACAGAGCCTCAAGCTGTCTCCCTGGGTAGAATGTCGTGGCATCACAGCTCACAGCAACCTCTAACTCCTGGGCTTAAGCGATTCTCTTGCCTTAGCCTCTCAAGTAGCTGCCTGCCACAATGTCTGGCTACTTTTTTGGTTGTAGTTGTCAATGTTTGGCGGGCCCAGGCTGGATTCGAACCCACCAGCTCTGGTGTATGTGGCTGGGGCCTTAGCCGCTTGAGCTACAGGCACCGAGCCTGTGATTTCTATTCTAGTGGAGTTATATTTCTTTAAAATGAATGATACCTAAAATGATATTTTTGCATTAGTTAGCAACTTTGGTAATGTTATTTTATTCTTTTTCTTCCTGAACTCTACAAGTAATTTTAGGAATGAATTTTTTGACATTTCTGTGATTCAAAATATCAGTAACAAGAAACAGAAAAGCATATCGCTTGTAGATTACTACATTGCCTTGAGGTCCGTTTGAAGATAATTTCACAGAATGTAAGAAACTGAATGTATGTGAATAAAAGTGGAAATAAAGTTTGCAGACACCTATCTTATCTGAAGTTCAGACTCTGATGTCCTCAAGTTTTTCTTTCTTTCTTTCTTTTTTTTTTAATTGAATCATAGCTGTGTACATTAGTTCAACCATGGGGTACAGTGTGGGGGCTTCACATGCAATCTGAGATTTTTTATCAACCTGATTGACATACCGTTCATGATATTTTCTCATTTACTATATGAAAACATTTTTGTTCCATATTTAGAAGTTTTCTCCTGACCCTTCGAATATGTAACACACAAACTGTTAACAGTGACTTTTAGACATCCAGATCAAAAGGATGTATATTTTGCAAATTATTGATTTTTCACTATATGAGCCTTATCTGTCACATAGAATTTGGTGCTCTGTTGACTTTCTATAATTCTTCCTTTTGATTCTCTATATCTCATTTCAAATGCCTAATATGTTCAATGATAGCTTATTGACTAGCACTTCCTCTTCTAAGTATAAATGGATGTATAAATTCAGGCCAAAAATTCCATTAAATTATTAAGAGAAACACATTATTGTTCTAGATAAAATCTAAATTGGGAATGCTCCTCTTTTTTTTGACCAAGATTATACATTGCTTCTTTAGACTGTATTAAGATAGGAATTTAAAAATATTGATTATTATATACTGATCAAAGAGGCTTAAATATCTCTCATTGTGTATGGAATACTTTTATCTTTCTCACTCCCTATAGAATATTTTACAATACCTAGGAATATCAGAATATTACCTGCTCTGTTCTTAGCTCTTTGTTGAAGGTGGAATGTACCCTAGATCCCCAAATGGAATGCAAATAATAGGAAGTGAACCTCACTATAGTGCATATGACTCACATGACTACAATAAAGGGTGGTGGGGAAGAAAAGAGCTGACCTGCCCAATCTTGGAGAACAGTATGTCCACTGGACACTGAAAGGTTAGATAAAAAAAGAACTGCACACAAATACTGTGCTCTAGTTAGTAAATTTGTTTCTCACAGAGGTGTGGATTAGCAATTCTAAAATTTCTTTGTATTGTAGGATTGAATAAATAAGTGAATATATTATAGATAATGAAAGTCTAGTTTCTCATTTGAGAAAGAACTTGAAAATAAAAGAAGGCTAAAGAGAACCCTATGCTGTTAAGTTGGAATCAGAGCCATCAGTATGAATGCACAGTTTTTAATATACATGGAAATTGATGTAGGTTTTTAATATACATGGAAATAGATATGGATGTATGTGTATGGCTGAGTTAGCATGTATTTTCTAGCCCTGCTGCTGAGGGTGCCTAGAAATACTGACATCCTAGTAACAAAAAGAACACTTGACCCCCAGATCTTGGTTTCTAAATACCATTCACCAAGGACCCAGACTCTTCAGAGAAATGTCTCACTCAAGGATGGGAGTCAGAAAAGTACAAGATAAGCTCTAGAACATTTTGTGATGCCAGAAAGTAAGGAAGTGGTCAAAAAATGATGGAAGCACATCAAGGAACCAACTGAAGGGAGTTCCCAAACAATACGTCTGAGGCAACTTGTGTAATACAATAGATTATGATTGTAATGGCTCAAAACACAATAAGATAAATATTTGTGAGTCCACACAAACATTACTAATTAAATAAGTGGTAGAAAAGGGACAGGTCTTTAAGTCGAATTCCAAATTATAAATGAGGCAGGAGTGGTAGAAATAGATGTCTGAGAAACTGTCACCAGCGGAGAGGAGCCTATGGAGACATAGCAACTAAATGAAATGCAGCTTCCTGGGTGGTATATGGAACAGCAAAGGGCATTAGGTGGAACTAAGGAAATCTGAATGAACTATGGACTTTAGTTGATGAAAATACATTGATTTTTGTCATTGATTATAACAGATATAAATATAAGATGTTAGCAATGGGGAAAATTAATTGTAGGGCATTTGTGCACTTTAAAACTGTCCTAGAAAAGGTATCCAATGTATTCAGCCCTAATATGAAGCTAATTTATAGCTTTCATATGAAGGCTAAGACCCATTATAGCATATGAATTTCTTAAAGTTTCAAGTTATCATGATTGAACTTATGTACAATAGCTCATATAATTATAGGAATAATTTTTCATTATGTCCTGCTGTAGCTGTAGGAATAATTTTTCATTTATGTCCATTCTATCTGTAGAATTAGAATGGCAATTTTTATTTTGTGGAACATTCATTAATTCTGTTTCTCTTAATCAAAAAATGTACTGAATGGCAGTATTTTTATTTATTCATTTTATCTATTTATTTAATTCACGAAAGTATTGATTATAGATAAGATCTTTTGAAATGTTTTCATTATTAAAGGAAACATCTCTAAAGCCTGAATTAGCTGCCCAAACTGCCACTAACTTTTCTCATTACCTGAGATGCCGCTATGGTGGAAAAGCACAATCAGATTTTCAACCCTTCAAAAGATGACGGGGTCATGAAGGACATGGTAGATTTTTACTAGTTTCCTAATTATTACCTCAGTATCAATTTATGGCTAAACTTGGCTAATGACTTTGTTTATTTATTTTAGTGCATGCTTTTATGAATAAACTGGTTTCCATTCCTTATGAAAAAATTACTCTCTAAACTACTATAAAAATTTCAGATAAGAATAAAAATGAGATATTTGGGAAAGCATTGTGCAAATTTCAAATTATTTTATAATAATCTAATAAAATATGTATGACAAAATTCAAAGACATAATTGTGGAAACAATCATTCAAATGAACTCAAAATTTCATTCCTCATAGTTTTTAAATGTACTCAGAGATCTAAAATTACCTTTTTCCTCTTATCGCCTCTTTTTATATTCTCAGTCTTTCTGAAACGTCCTGCCAGGCTTTAGGAACTATAGTTTGACGAGACAAAAGAAAAAAGCATTATCACTGTTCTGATTAAAGCACGCATGAAAGGTGGGATCAGTCCGTACACTAGTGGGCACGGGCTGTCATTCTGGACTGTCATGTTGTCATTGTGCAATACTATGAGAAGACTTTTTATCTTCATTCATAGATTTTTGGGTGATGCATTAAACCTCCAATAATCTAATTAATCCACAAAATTTTCTTCCATGCACATCTAGGCATAGCATTATCACTTCACTCTGACTTCTTTTTACTGAATCTTGTATTTTCTTAGATGTGCAGCCCTGCAGATGCCATTCAGTTTATTCTGTCATATTTTAAAAGCCAAAGGTCTGTAATACCCTCAATATTGTGCTTCTAGATATGGCAATCAGATTAAATGCCATGAAAAATTTCTTTATTCATGCCATGGCTGGGAACAAAGGCTCTGTATAATATCTGGGTAAAATAAGAGAATATGCAGGGATTTAAAAAGTCCGTCACTTACTACATGATTTTCAATAGAAGACTCTTTTCTTGATTTACTTAGTCATTTTTTTCTGAGCTTGTAGCACGTTATCGACTGAGAAGCTAACACAGTCCCTGCCCTAGAGAATTTGCAGGCTAGTTGAAGAAACAGACTGAAAACAAGAGAACTATGACATTGGCAAACCCTTATTCCTAGATACTGAAAGGGCTCTTCAAGCTCAAGGAAGAGAGTAAGCAGATGAAAATATAGATCGTTTCCATAAATCATATCAAATTTTTAGCTAATAATATTCTGATTCTTTCTTATGAACTATTTTTTCTCCTTTGAGGTTCTGAGATAAAAATAAAAAATGTATTTTTTTACAAAGATATTGAATATTAAATTTAGTCTGGTTGCTTTTTTCACTGTTCAAGACAATATTGAAATTTATATTTTAAGCACATGCTTTTAATTTTGATGCATTTTTCTCACCTTGCAATCTAAGAATCTGGAATTTATAATTTCAGTTGTCTTGTTACTTGATGCCTAGCAGTGAAAATTATTAATGTTCACAACCATCTCTCAAGTTTTTTATACTTAGTGTTAAAATTAGCATCAACAAGAGGTGAAAAATTGTCTCTTTTAATATCTACATTTACTCTTCAAGAAGCTCACATGTGCACACACATTTCACTCTGCTGATTTTACCTTATTACACTTCATTGGAGCATGCTGAGATAAATTTTGGTTTTCTCAGACTACCGTGCTGACTGCACTTCCTCCCAATCTCCTGTGCTTAACAACCAGATCTGCATGAAGAAGAAAAACTGCATCTGGGTGTCATCTGCCAAGGTAGAACCAAAGATTCGTCTTTGGATTTGTGTCTCCTTTATGGACTCAACCTCCGTGCGAGTGCTGTGTTCAATTTGAGATTATAAAAGTCTGAAAGTTATCACAAGGTGAATTTCAATAAGTTGGATTTATGATGGGTGTGAAGGATAATTTGCTGACAACTTTAAATAGTAAGCACTCGTTTCAATTGCAAACATATCCAAATTGCTTTGTTTTTCTCATAAGAGATTCAGCATCTTGAAACAAAGATTTGCTATCAAACAAGCTCTCCGGCAAACATCTGCTCCCGCCTCTTAAGCCCGAGACAGGTGAAATATAACTTTGGCTGTATAAGGTAAGTTTTAAGGCTTTGGCAATGGAGAGGAACTTATTCATTACATTTGTGTCAGGAACAGAATTAACATTCTCCTTTAAAAAGCAAAAACGTCAGACCTGTTTCCAATATATTTGTCTCGTCTGGAGTACATGCTGTTTGCCCTATATAAATCTGAAACTCCGTCAATGTAAATAACATGCTAATAAAATACTAGTTGTTCCCAATTTTAATGCTGCTTACATATTTGTATGTATAATGTTTTGGGATAGTCACTAGGTATTCATATATAAAAATAGGACTATGTATTATCAAAGCTAAAAATTTATAGAGAATCTTTCTCCTGGAGGGCTTCATGATCTATAAATTTTTACTTATTAGTATTTGTAGAAATGTAAGATGTTAATAGAGTATGCTATGCAAGAAATAACCCATAAATTAACAAACATAAAAATGTATACAAAGTTACTAATGATCTCTTAAATGCTTTGAGATACCATTGGCTTAAAAATTTTTTTTTTTTTTTTGTTTTGCAGTTTTTGGACAGGGCTGGGTTTGAACCAGCCACCTCCAGCATAAGGGGGCCAGGCCCTACTCCTTTGAGGCACAGGTGTCACCAGGCTTAAAAAATTTTAATGCGTGAAAATACTAACTGTGGAAAAGAATGTATAGCAAATTGAAACACATATGAATTCCTAGTGAGAATATAAAGTGTTAAGACCCCTTTGGAAAGTCACTTGACTATAAGGTAAATGTACACCTGTAACTTTGGAAATAGACTTCTAATCATATACTTTAGAGCAACCCTGTTGAATAGGAATATAATGCAAGCCTCATATGTAAATTTAGATTTCCTGATAGGCACATTAAAAAATGCATGATACAAAATATAATAATACATTTTACCTAACTCATATCTAAAATATCACCTCAACATGGGATCATTATAAAATTCTTCAAGATCTATATTGTGATCTTTTTTTATTACTACTGTCTCCAAAATCACAGGTTTATTGTATGCTGAGAACACATCCCCAATTGGAACAACCACATTCAAGTGCTCAGGAGTTTCCTGTCCTAGGAACCCTGTGGCCAGGGTTTCCTGTACTAGACATGCAGCTTTGGAAACCTCATTCATGTGTGTCTCAGAAAACATGCACAAGATCGCTCAGAGTGGCATTGTTTTTAATAATCTGTATCAGTCAAGGCTGAGTCAGTAAAACAGAGCCAATAATAGCAGTCCTGTAGAGAGAATTTGGAACCAAAAGCTACTTACAATGTATTAGAAGTGCTAAAACCCTCCAGAACCAATACTCAGCAAGGCCGTCCAGAGATAAGAGACTGCAACACGCGGCTGCACCTTTTCAGGTAGTAGGATAAAAGGCAAAAGCGACGTCCTTTATGATGAAGTCCAAACTGCTTACAGTCACCTAGAGACATTTCAATGATCTTGCCGCTGTATGCGTCTCCATTTTCAACTACAAAAAATTCCCTGCTCTCATCATATGTGCCAAGCACATCAATCCATATGCAGTTCCCAGAAAATACTCTTGTGTTCTTATTTCACATCTTCATTCCGTTGCAGGTGCAGTACAAGTTACTGTGAAATGAAATGTTCTTAACGCTCTCCCTGATCACAGTCTGCTCTTTCTGACCTCAGACAGATGTAAACTTCTTCAGTAAGAAAACTGTCTTCTCTTCAGCTCTCACTTGCCAAGTTGGGTTAGCCACAACTCTGCACAACCATAGCAACCCTAAGCATACTCAGCTTTAAACACTTCTTACGTCTTTTGTAATACTGGTCTTAAATTTCAGCTTTCCCTACTGTAGAATAATATATTTGAGGATATATTTATAATGTCCTCATTTCCACATAGTAGGTATTGGAATGAACTTTATAAATAAAATATTTGAGTTAAAAAACCTATAACACAAATGTTCTTTGGAATTAAAATAACTTAATTTAAACACGTTCTCTAAAATTATATTAGTTGTGACTATTGAGTCTGTCCATACTGCCGGACTGTGATTTGCCAAGGCAAAGTGTAATGAAAACTATACTGCACAGGAAGATGGGGAAAGGGGAGAGGGAGGGAAGGGGAGGGAGAGGGTGGGGGGAGATGGGACAAAGGGTGAGATCTCATGTGTGCTACATATTCGAAGGGTCAGGAGAAAACTTCTAAATACGGATCAAAAATGTTTTCATAAAGTAAACGAGAAAATATCACGAATGGTATGTCAATCAGGTTGATAAAAATATCTCAGATTGCATGTGAAGCCCCCACACTGTACCCCATGGTTGAACTAATGTACACAGTTATGATTCAATAAAAAAAAAGAAAGAAAACTATACTAAATAATGAACTCCACTCACTATTAATTTAGAAACTATTAATTCTTCATTTCATATATTTTCAACTTAATAGTTTAGTATGTTTAGTGTACTACAATAATGTAGAAAATAAGGAATATAAAGTAATTTTTACACAGCAGAGAAATAAAGCATATTAAAATTTCCTTGCAGCTTTGACAATTATTCCAGAAAAAAAGAAAAGATAAGATAAATCCTAATTTCTTAAACAGGAACAGGCTATATTTCTTGGGGAATTTTTTCTTCTATTTTGTGCTTATTATGTTATATGAAAAAAACCTCTGCTAGGAACTATTTATCCCTTTTAATGAATTCAGGGGAACAAATACTTTCACATACCTAACTCTTTATGGTAGCATGACTAATGAGAAACTTTAGAATCGAATCTCAAAACTAATCATAGTTCTCTTCCTGAATTCAATCTAAAACAGATGCCAAATATTGATAAAATGGCAGGAAGAATGAAAGAGCATGTGGAGTATAGTTCATCTATTTCCCTCTGAAATACTAGTGAGGTTTCAACATTTCAATTGACTTTGTTTTATAGAGACTTATTTTCTTTAGCAGAGCAATGACTTAGACACATACAATGAACGTCTAACAAAAATGGAGGCCTCCAATCATACGGTATATGATTTCAAAGGGAAAAAGTTCTGGCCAGTGTCCAGTCTCTAGAAATAACTCATCTCAGCAAACTACTTTGGAGTCTTTTTATTTCCTATATTCACTGTCTTTTCCTTCTTGCCTGTTTTAGTGCTAATTGTTGAGTACTTTTATTCTTCCTTAAGATTTTCTGAGTAAATTATAACTTGCCCTCTTTTTAACCACTCACCATTCTTCCTAGTATGTATCCATTCAGAAAACTTGTTCCGGTAATACATGACCCAAGAAGGGGCTGGGGATCTGGTCAGATGGGATGCCACAAAAACCTATGTTCTCCATGGTTTTGATTGTATAAAATGTGATTTTTTCTGCACTTCAGATTTTATTAGTGTGGTTTGTCTGGCTGAAATTCCTATATCCTTTTCATTTTGATTCTTTTGAAAATTCATGCTTTTTAAAAATCATTAAAACAAAGGTAACATTCATAAATGACTTCTGCTTAATTTCTAGGTAGTTAAATTTGAGAAACTTCTACTGTTCTATAAAATATTAGTAAAATTATTTTTCCAAAATTTTATATTAACATATGTAGAAGTGTTATACATACAGATGGTCAAGTCCTTCTTTAACTTTCTTAAAGTTCTTCTAATAATTCTAATCTAGCTTGTCTCTCAATTTTATGAATTACATGAAGAGTGGAAAATATTATATAATCTGGTAAGTTTTGGGAGGTAGACTAATTTTTTGGAAAACAATGTGAGTTGAACTCGATAACATTGTATATTTGAAAGAATGATCAAAATCCAAAATATAATGTCTTAAAGTGTCTTAATAATAGGTCATGTTTTTAAAATAATCTATATGATAAACTAGCATCAAATATGCCAAAATTTTTAAAATAATCTATATGATAAACTAGCATCAACTATGCCAAAATTATTTTGTTGCATATAAAAGTGTTGCAAATCCTTTGCAAAAATATATATTTCTTTTAATCTTATAAAACATATATTATTGGCAAGGTTTCAGAGAAAAAGTATGAATGAACTTAGTTAAGTGAAATCAACTATTATGATCAAGTATCACTAAGCTTAGTGAAATAGGCATTTGCCAATTACCAGCAACTAAGAACATTACACATAGAATATGAACGATACTACGTTATAAATAAAAAAGAACAAGAAAAATCTTATAAAATGTATTAAGTATATAATGAAAATTTACCTTTGTGAATATTTTAATCTTAATAACATAAAACATTTAAATAAATTTAGGTAAAATATGATTTACACTTTTGCGATTTACCCCATAACTAAAAAAGCTTAAATTTTCCCCATAATTTCTGCCATTAATATATTTCACTTTCCATTAAAGCAGGAAAGCAGCCAAGGTATCTTGGAAGATTTTGTTGTTACTGTTTGCTACATCAGACTTCTTGTTCAATTGTATTGGTAAAGGTGGGCTAGAGTGAAAAAAAAAATCCATGGAGAATTATTTTCTTCTAGGAAAGAGATACATTCAAAAGGGGGACACCTATAAATTTCATGGGAATTCTCTTTATTATAGCTCTAAGGTGTTTCTTCATCTCCACTTTAGAAAACTATTTGTTCCATCTTTCTAGAGGATTTTTTGATTTATTTTTGTTTTTAAGTGCCAAAGTATTCTTTAACTCCCATAAGGGGAAAAAAAAAATAGTCTATATAATGTTGACTTGACTATAAAGGGGATTCCAACAAATCCATAGTGGTGTGCTTCGTTCTTGTTTTTATGAACAAAGTTGTTGCCTTCACCTCCCAAGTAACCAAAAAGGTAACTTTTTGGAAATATTACCAAGACGAGAATCACATGGATTTAATATAATATTTCCTCTTGACTATTAAGCCAGAATAAAATTTGTGAAGATGTATGGAATTAAAATATCTGAATTCCATTTGACTTCTAAGCCAGATTAAACTTTTTGAAGATTATGGAATTAAAATATCGGAAATTCAGATTGTATGTTGCCTCTGACATAGTAAGTAAAAGCAATCACAGTACCATTGGTAGATAATTATTGTGACTTAATCATGTGTGGGGTAATATCAATTAACATTTTATTCTCTTAATATTAGATGCTAAATTAAATTAATATTTCAAATATAATATTTACTACTATATGTCTAATCATTATTTTTCTGTTCTCAGCTCTGTTATGACTTTTATATTATGGAACGGAGGAGAAGCTTATACTACTTTTAAAAAGTCTCTGAGCAAAATTTTAATTCTTGTTTAGTGAGATTTTAACATTTTTAGGTAATGGGAATCTAATTATAATTTTTAAAATTCCATAAGCACTTAGAAAGTATTTTTAAAAATCAAGAATGCAGTGACCTAGAAAAACAACTTATGAAATTTTGCTGAGATCTTATCTAATATGAAAAAAAAAAAAGACTTCTGACATTTCTGTAGGTCAAAGAACAAACCACCTTAAAGATTATTTTCATTAATATTGCATCTTACCATTAAAAAGGAATTATTTTAACATGAATTTCAGATAGTCTTTTGCTAGATGAAAACATTTACGCAATTACTTTTATTTTTTAATGTATAAAATCAGGTGAATTGAATTAACTGCAAAATGGAACTGTGTGGTTCTGAAAGCAATCTGATTCCTTACTAGCCAAGGACAAACAGATTTATTGGCAAGATGGAAAGAAGGGGAAAAACAATAGCTGAGTGAATATAAAAATATCAGATAAACTCTGGGATTATACATTGCGTCATATAAACCTTTGGATTGTGTCTCCAAGCAAAATATATCTTTGTTGTCAGTTCTGCTGGTACCAAGCTACAGAATTTGGGAACTTATTCCAAAATTTAAAATTGGAGATACAAGTAGGAGAAAGGAAACACACTGCTCAAAAGAAATCAGCTAATTTTAAAAGCAAACTTCATTGTTATTATATTTAAATAAAGTTCTTGATCATTTGCTCTGATCCTGTGTGGTGCATAGCAACTGCAGTTACACAATATATTTGAATAAGGATTATTATAATTTACTAAGAGGTGCTGCTGGGGATTAGGAACTTGGAAGGCCAGCTCTGCACTTCCATAACACACATCTCTGCCAGATAATTAACCTTGCTGTTTGTTTAGCATTCGCTGAATGCTTCATTACTGATTCAGTCAATTATCTCCTGGTAATGACCGCTACAGAAGGTAGAATTGCTTAATTAAAATTATTTAGACCAAGGAGGAACTTTGATTGGGCTATGCATATTAGAAAGGCTTGATTAATCTTGATGAGATATATAGCTCATGTAAGCTTTACTTTATTATCTCAAAATACCAAATTCATTCTTTTTTGAATCAAAAATAAAATATGATATTTTTCTTTAGCCAATCACATTAAATAAAATAAGACAACAGCAAGGGGGTGGATAAAAATCAACCTTCTGGGTGTCGATTTTACCATAAAATGTTTGAAGGATGAAAATGGAATCCTATTTATTTAGTAAAATGCAATTGATATAAGTTAGGAATTCCTTATTGTCTGAAGGAATGGGGTACCCAGACAGACTTGGCACTGTGTATACATACTAGTTGAAAGATGCAAATATATTTCATTTTCACTTTTCTTCATACATAAATACCGGTTAATTCTCACGTCCTTCATTTGTAAACATTTGAAAATGCCCACCTGCTTTTAAAATTGGCCAGTTGATATTCTTGAGGCACATGCAATGATTTTGTTTGTGCAATAGTCAGAAGGCAGAATGGAACAAAGCTATTCCCTTTCAGATCTAATTTCAGTTCTATCATGTCTGGATGTCTTCACTTGAATAAAGAGCTATTTTTTTAAACAAAGATATACTTCTTTAGTAGCTATAGCTAGATCAAAGAATAGTACTTAATCTTTTTGCCATCATAGTATAAAATTTTATAAGTCAACTTTATTAAAGTGCAGTCAAGTAAGAATGGATTGTGTTTTGAGTTTGTTTTCTTTTATTTGGTCACGAGACAAACTGTCAGAGATAACAGCTGTCAAATTTAGTACTTAAGGAAATCAGACATCTCATGCTCAACAACCTAAGGAATGGAAGAAACCACTTTAAGTAATTACAGCAAATGAAATTCAGGGCACTACAATAATGAGGAGCTACGTTAGCTAGGGGTTTATCCATTTTATTGACCTTTTCAAAAAACCAACTTTTTGATTTATTGATCTGTTCTATAATTTGTTTCAATTTCATTTAACTCTGCTCCAATTTTGGTTATCTCTTTTCTTCTGCTTGGTTTGGGTTTGGAGTGTTCTTCCTTTTCCAATTGTTTAAGATGTCCCATTAGGTTGTTAACTTCCTCTCTTTCTGTTTACTTGAGGAATGCTTGCAGTGCTATAAATTTCCCTCTAAGGACTGTGTTTGCTGTATCCCATAGGTTCTGATAATTTGTGTCATCATTGTGATTTTGTTCCATGAATTTGGAAATTTCCTGCTTAATCTCATCAATGACCCCTTGTATCCTTCAGCATGAGGTTGTTAAGCTTCCACATTTTTGTTTGAGTATGCGGATTCTTGTTGTTGTTGAGTTCAACCTTTATTCCGTGATGCTCTGAGAAGATGCAAGGGATAATTTCTATTTGTTTAAATTTACTGAGGTTAGACTTGTGACCTAAGATGGCGTCAATTTTGGAGTATGATCCATGGGCTGATGAGAAGAATGTGTATTCCGTTTTATTGGGATGAAATGTTCTGTAGATGTCAGTTAAGTCCAAGTGTTGGATGGTTAAATTTAAATCTATAAATATCTTTGCTTAGCTTCCTTTTGGAGGATATGTCTAAGACTGTTAGAGGGGTGTTAAAGTCTCCAACAAGACTTTGTGGAGTCTTTGTGGAGGGGATTAAGTTGCTCATGTCTGTTAGAGTTTCTCTTATAAATTGAGGTGCATTCTGATTGGGTGCATAAATATTAATAATTGAAAGCTCATCATTTTGTGTATTACCTTTAACAAATATAAAATATCCATCCTTATCTTTACT
>CAUYON010064984.1:0-26835 GCA_963573935.1 Arctocebus calabarensis
TAAATATTGACAAATATTTAATGACTTCAAAAGACTAGAAACGAAATTTGAATAAGTAGTTATCTTAAAAACTTAGTTTTCCATTTCAGATTGTATATGAAATATGAAACCAGTACATTGTACCCCTTGATTGCACTAATGTACACAACTATGATTAATAAAAAAGTTTATTAGCTGGAAAAAAAAAACTGAGTTTTCTCTTTTCTATCCCTTTTCTCTCTGGCCAGGGTATCTTTTGACTAAAAAGAATGTAAGCCAGAAAGCACTGAATAACTTTTGCCCTGTTCGTACTCATCAGAACCTTGGCACAGAGAACAGTGTGAAAATCACACAGAATGAATCTGGAGAGATAAAAGGAAGATGTTCAGGACGACAATGTATTACATAAATTATCAGGGCCCTATTTTGTATTTTTTATTAAATGTTTTTGTTACTAGCTCAAAAGATATATCTGTTGATGGATCAGCCATATCCTTACCTGAATGTTAAGTGTTAGCCACAAACCATGGCTTTTGTGTAAGACTATAGAGTATCCCAGGGATAAAAATTATAAGTGAGTAACATAGAATATAGTTACCGTATTGGTTCTGCTTCTTTCATTGACCTAAATTACTCTTCATTTGTATCATTCATCTTTACATTTACATTTTCCTCTTAGCATTTCAAAACCTTTCAATATCACATCTAATGTACCTTATCATGTAGACTAAATCTTTATTTTTTTTTAAATTTTAGGTTAATGTGAGGGTACAAAGAACTAGGTCACAGTATTTGCATTTGTTTGCGTAAAGTCCCTCTTATAGTTGTGTTTTGCCAGATTCCCTTACATTATGCCTCTCTCCTTCTCTCCTCTCTCCTCTGCCCTGTTCTCTGTCCCCCAATTTGAATTGAATTGAGGTTTTCTCTTATGTTGGCATGTATTAGAGTGTCTACTGGCTGCAGATTAGGACGGAGTACATTGGATATTTGGTTTTCCATAATTGTGATACTTCATGAGAATGTGTTTCAAACTCCATCCAGATGTAAAGTCTCCATCTTTTGATGGCTGCATAGTATTCCATGGTATACATATACCACAGCTTAATCATTGCAGGGTTGATGGACATCTATTGTTTCCATATCTTGGTGATTGTAAATTGAACTGCAAAAGACAACCTAGTACAAATGACTTTATGATAAAATGATTTTTTTTTCTTCTGGTAGATGTTTAGTGATGGAATTGTGAGATCAAATGGGAGATCTAGTTTGAGTTCTTTGAAGATTCTCCATACTTCCTTCCAAAGAGACTGTATCAGTTTGCAGTCCCACGAGCAGTATAAAAATGTTCCCTTCTCTCCACATCCACGCCAGCATCTACAACTTTGGGACATTGTAATGTGAGCTATTCTCACTGGGGTTAGGTAATATCTCAGAATGGTTTTGATTTGCCTTTCTCTGATGATTAGGGACCATGAGCATTTTTAAATATGTTTTTTAGCCATTTGCCTGTCATCCTCAGAGAAGAATCTGTTCATGACTTTTGCCCAGTGATACATGAGATTGTTCGCTCTTTTTCTGCTGATTAACTAGAGTTCTCTTTAGACTCTAGTCATCAAGCCTTTGTCAAGTTCATAACATGCAAATATTCCCATTCTAAAGGTTGTCTGTTTGCTTTGATCGTTGTACCTTCAGCTGTGCAGAGCTTTTCAGTTTAATTAAGTCCCATTAGTTTATTTTTTAATTTATTTATTATTATTATTATTATTATTATTTTGTAGAGACAGAGTATCACTTTATTGCCTCAGTAGAGTGCTGTGGCATCACACAGCTCACAGCAGCCTCCAACTTCTGGGCTTAGGTGATTCTCTTGTCTCATCGTCCCGAGTAGTTGGAACTACAGGTGCTCACCACAACGCCCAGCTATTTTGTTGTTGTTGTTGCAGTGTGGCCAGGGCCAGGTTTGAATCCGCCACCCTCAGTATATGGGGCTGGCACCTTACACACTGAGCCACAGGCGCCGCCCCCATTAGTTTGTTTTTGCTGTTGTTGTAATAGCTGCTGTAGCATAATAGCTGTAAATCTTTTTCATAAAATCTTTCCTCAGGAGAACATCCTAAAGAGTTTTTCCCACAGTTTCCTCTAGGATTTTTATCTTTTCATTATCTTAGATTTAAATATTTTATCCCTCTTGAGTCAATTTTTGTAAGTGGTGAAAGGTGTGGGTCCAGTTTCAGTCTTTCATGTATGTTCTCCCAACATCATTTGTTAAACAGGGGTTCTCTTCCCTATTGTATGCTATTATTTATTTTATTAAATGTAAGATGACTATAAGAAACCGATTTCATCTCTTGGTTTTCTATTTGGTTTCATATTTCTGTGTCTACATTTCAGTAACATTTACCATATTGTTTAGATCGCTGTGAAATTGTCACATAACCTAAAATCTGGTAGAGTGACACCTCTGGCTTTGGTTGTTACTAAAAATTGCCTTAGCTGTAAGGAGACTTTTCTGCTTCCATAGAAAATGAAGAAATATGCTTTCCAGTTCAACAAACTATGATGTTGGTTTTTTTATTTTATTTTTTTTTTTAGAGACAGAGTCTCACTTTGTCACCTTCAGTAGAGTGCTGTGGCATCACAGCTCACAGCAACCTCTAGCTCTTGGGCTTAGGTGATTCTCTCGCCTCAGCCTCCCGAGTAACTGGGACTACAGGCACCCGCCACAATGCCTGGGTATTTTTTGTTATTGTAGCACTTTGGCTTGGGCTGGGTTTGAACCCACCACCCGTGTTTTATGGGGCCAGCACCCTACTTACTGAGCCACAAGTGCTGCCCTGATGTTGGTATTTTGATGAAGATTGCATTGATCTGTAGATTGCTTTGGTTAATACAGACATTTTAATAATGTCAACTCTTCCCTTCCAAGAGCATGGTATATTCTTCCATTTGTTAATGTCTTCTATGATTTCTTTTCTTGGGGCTTCATAATTCTTTTTGTAGAGATCCTTCACCTCTTTTGTCAGGTATAATCCTAGGTATTTAGTTTTCTTTTAAGCTGCTATGAAAGGAATTATGTCTCTTATTTGCTTCTCAACTTGACTGTAATTGGCATATATAAAGACTACTGATTTGTGGACGTTGATTTTATATCCTGAACCATTACTGTATTTCTTTACAACTTCCATTGTCCATTAGTTATTGGGTATTTACTTTGCTGGTAGCCCATTGTGATGTTCAATGTGGAGAACAGATCTAAGTGTTTCTTGTAGACCTGGACTTGTTGTGGTGAATTTACTCAGTGTTTGCACATCAGTAAAAGATTTGATTTCTCCATCAAATTTGAGGCATAGTTTAGGAGAATACAGAATTACGAACTGAAAATTGTTGTCCTTATGAAGTTACAGACAGAAGACCATTCTCTTCTGGTTTGGAAAGTTTCAGCTGAAAAGTCCACTGTCACCCTGATGGATCTGCAACTATAGGTCAATTGGTGCTTACTCTTGGCTGCTTGCAGAATCTATCTTTCAACTTGTCTTGGACAGGTTCATTACAGTGCATCTTAGAGATGCTTTGTTTATCTTGTGTTGACTCATAGTTAAAGATCTCTCTAAAAGGAGTGTTTTGGAATCTTTGGTGATACTTGGGAAATTTTCATTTATGACATCCTCCAGTAGGGCTTCCATCCCTTTGGGACATTTTTCTTCCTCGTCAGGAATCCCTATAATTTGTATGTCTGAATGCTTCACGGAGGAGTGAATGTTCTGCTTTCTCTCTCTTCTTTTCTGCATATTTAACTGCCCAGTTTAACTCAAGAGCTTTATCCTCTATCTGTGAGTTTCTTTCTTCTCCATGATTCAATCTGTTATTGATACTTCTACTGCAATTTAAATTCCCTGATCAACTCCTTCAATTCCGCCATATCCTTTCTATATTCTTCATATCTTTTATTCATTTTTTTTTTGGTTTAGTTTTTTGATTACCTTTGGATTATTTTCCATTTCCTTGTCAATTCCCTTTATTATTTTTGCCATCAATATTTTAAATTCCCTTTCTGTCATTCACATTAATTCATTTTTTGTTGTTGTTGGGGATTTATTGAGGGTACACGAACGAGGTTACACTGATTGCTTTTTTTAGATATGTTGTCATTAATTCTTTGTAGGTGAAATCCTCATTGGTTGCTACCCCATGATCCTTTAGTTCTGGTTTTCCATGTTGCCAGAATTTTTCTTTTTTCTCCTAATATGTGTTTTCTTCTTATTCACTTCCTTCACCTAACTTTTCCTCTCGCTAACTCTTTCACTTTAAATTACCTTGTCTCTAAGCTCAGGTAATGCAGTGGTCTTTTGGTAAGGCCAAAAGGACAAGAAGGGCAAAGAGCAAGAGGGGTGAATGGAGAAAGGAAGACTAATATAAAGATGAAGAAAAAAAAAAGAAAAAAAAAAGGAATGGGAAGTATAAGGGAAGAAATGAAGAAAAGGGGAGAAGAATGACAGAAAGAGAGGAAGAGAGTAATAGGAGAAATGATGGCACTCAGCAAGGTGTGTCGACTTATGCTTACAAATCTAGGATTTTGAGGAACTGCGCTGAGAGGATCTTTGAGGTCAGGAGTTCCTTACCTGCCTGAGCAAAAGCAAGAATCCCACCTCCTCCAAATATAGGAAAAAATCACCAGTATGTCTCAGTAGCCACCTACCAATACTGTCTTTCCAAAAGTCAAAGTTAGAAGGTCACCTAGACTCTGAGTTCATGACCTCCCTGAGCCAGACTAATGCCATGACTGTTCCTTCCATGCAGACTTCCCACAATGGCAGCACCCTGCCTGTAGTCAAACTATTTGGAGTTCTACCTCTCCTGACACTCGGTCCCAGCTGCCACAGGCTGTTCAAGTTCACCGGCTTGCTCATACCCCCCCAAGTAAGCTTCAGCAAGCAGCTCAATCCAAAATCAAAAAAACTGCAGATGGCCCCTAGTCTTCCATTGGAGGGCCCACCAGTCATTCTCTGCTTGTACCCAGGCACTAACTGATCTTCCTCAGCTCCCAACCTCCTCATTGGCTCCTGGAGTATCCTCTAAATCTTCATTTCTAAGTATCAATTTCCTTTAGATCTTCTCTTTATTGGCTTTCTGTGTTTTTCCTTCGGCTAATATTATTGGACAGGAGTGTAATAGCAGGTGCTCCACTAATCTTTGGTTACAAATATTGTTCTCAGAATTAAAGTGAAACAGGTGCAAAAATGTCCACTTTTTTCCATATGTAGACACTTCCGCATTGTGATGTTCTTGTTCCTTTCATGAATAATTTGGGACCTTTCCTTTAAGCCTGAGTATGAAATAACCTTTGGATTTGCTTTGGCAATAAAAAGCATAAGAATTGACACTCTGTGATGTTTGAGTCTAGACCTCAAGAGGTCCTTCATGTTTCTTCTTTCTTGTAAGGAATTTTGTTGAGTTGCCATTTGCATGGCAATGAGTGGCTGATTATTTGTCTCAGATAATAAAGTTAACTGGTGGATTTAGCATTGACCAAATAGAAAGATGTGGTGAAAATCAGTAGCTATGTACATGAAAAGATTCTAATTAACATTGGTCTCTATAATTCCCCCACAATTGTGGCATTGCATGTGGTTTATAAATGTCATTAAAGAGAAAGGAAACATAATAGAGAACATCCTTTTGGCTATTTTGACCACAACATCCTTAACTCCATGAGTTAGGACATCAAAATGGGGATTCTACCATGTAGTAATCCATTTATTAGTTAATTGCTACAAATCTTTGCCCTGTATGAAAAAGTATCATTGTTTCTAGGTTGGCCAAAGATTATCTCACACTCAGTGTCTATATCTAACAAACTCTTAAAGATTATTAAAATAGCCAGTAATGTTAGTTGTATGCTTACCTGACCTCGACAGACCAAGAATTATTCTTGCTACATATGTCAACAATACTTTTTGCAAGCTGAAATACTATTCAATTTCAAGGAAGTAGTAGATCATTTAGCTATGTCACAAATCCTTGAGCTTAAAAATATCTAATTAAATTTATGCTAATGAAGCTAATTGTGGTAATTGCACTCATGTTGTCTCATATGGTTAACTATATTGCCACTGGTCTCTACATCTCTAGATCCGATCATTCCCATGATTGGGCTACCTGTGTCCCACATTCATTTCTCACTTACAGAGATCATCAAGGATGAAGAGACCAACCCTTCAAAAAGACTGTTCTTAGCGTTTGGTAATAGAAGGCCCTCCTGGCGAGTGTTCTCGAGAATGGGAATGATGATCATGAACATAATAAATCAACTTTAAATGCCTGTATTTCTAACTCTTCAGACACCATTCTCTCCAATATATAAATTCTAAAATCTTCGTGTTATTAATTAATGTCAGTTTTGAATCTGGCTTTAAATAGCACAAGAGTTTACCATTACTTCCTATTTCTGATCAATACTTTAAAGCTCAAATACTGAGTCCCTTCTTTGCAATATATTTAACAAAATCATCTTTATCTTATCTTCTTTGATGTATCACAGAAATCACTTCCACAACTGCTTCCCAGTCTTAACTTTATGCAATGTCAGGGCAATTTTCTCATGTTTGGGGGCTTGCACTTTTTTTCTCAGAGCTTTATTGTGTTTGAATATCATTAGGTATTAAAGATAATGAAAGATGGCATGGATGTGCCTAAGGGTTATTGGTATTTGTCTATAAGGAAACTACTTTGCCTATAGCCATTGAAATATTTATATCCCTGGTTAGAGGTAAGGCCCAAAATTGGGAGTTTCAAGGTTTTTAAACTTGTCCACATCTTCCACCAAATTATCATCACTTTTTATAGAGTTGCACTTCCTTCTCTACCAGAGTAAAGTGAGTACTTTAATTTTTTTTCTTTTTTTTTTTTTTTTTGCATTTTTTTGGGCAGGGCAGGGATTGAACCTACTATCCCCAGTATATCGGGGCCAGTGCCCTACTTCTTGAGCCACAGGTACCACTCTAAACTGAGTACTTTAGACTAAAATGCCAGGAATGATGGTTAAATTAGTGTTGCATCTCTACAAGGTATATAGGTTTCTTTTCCACATTAAAGAACTTTCCTTATTACTACAGAAACTGAAAGATCTTATCAAAGCTTCCATTTCCATGCATATTCTTAACTGAATATTGATAGCCCTTTCTTGGTGTCTCTAGAACTCTATTCTTTATGAATAAAGGTGATTCTACTATCTTTATATGCACTCTAGTTACCATAGTAACTAAATACCATGCTGCTTGCTTTCTAAATGTACTTTTTACCTATAATCCATTCTATTTCACTACTCTTGATAATATGAACAATTATGAGACATCATTAGCCTTCTATTCCAGAAATTTAACTTGAAGGGATTTACCTGGAATATTTAAGACAACCAATTCTTGAATCCTGTTATGAGTTCATTCATGTTTTCTGACATATTTGTTATATAAAATTATGACCAATCACAGTCACAACAGTTTCAATATAGCACAATTAAATTAGGATAATTAGGAGAACTACAAAGGACTAATTGACTGGGGTGTAATTGGGATGAAAATAACCATAATGATTCATGCAGGAACCCAAAGCTAGAAGTAGTGGGTTATCATAAGTCTAAAGAAACAAAGGGAAGGGAAGGTTATGAGAATTTATAACAACTCAATAAAATGAAGTATTCTACCTTGAGAAAAACAGTGACCTTATCTCCAAATGACACAACAAATCAAGTGAACCTCACAAAAGAAAAATTATGGAAATAAATACTTGGCATCCAAGACAAAGAAAGAGAACACTGGAGCCCATTAATATAACTAATCATAATGATAGTCTTCTGAGGTCAAAATATAAAGGTTAAAGGTGAAATTGATCCAGAGAAGATGGAAGGCATTTATCCTGGCTTTATACTTTAATTCAAGATAATTATCACTATAACTCTCTATAGAATGACCAAGATTCTAGGGGAAATTTTGTAAAGCTGAAGTTCATTGTACTTGAAATTGGAATGATTGTATTTTTCATAGGCTCTATGAAATATCACTATAAAATACCCAGATATACACAGATATATATACACACACACAGACACCCATACCCATAAAAATAAATGTGCATATGTATACATATATGCACATACACATAATGTACATATGTATACATATATGAAATTGAGAAATGTATTTTATCATGCATTTCCCAGGATTAGAGCTCAGATAGTCATCTTTATTTACTCTACATCTTTACTTTACATCCAAGAGGCCAACCTTATCACAACATTAAAGATAAAATCACATTATTTCTCTAAACTTATTTCCAGGGTTCATCAATCAGTACTATTGAGAAGAAGCAGAGATTTGGTTAAAAACAAGTTCTCCATGGGACTAATACTAAAAATCTAGGGAATGTGGGAAATGTTTAAGTACACACTTAGAGCTTTTATACCACTTTCATATGGAATATCATTTTCCTCTTATCCCTTCTACAATTCTACCCATTTAAAACATTTAGTTTTAAGATTCTGTTACATTTCCTTGGTTTGTGATACAGGTGAATATTTAAAAGGCTGGCAATCATTTGCAATCAATTTATTGTATAGCCTTATTTTTCTAAAGTAGGAGTTACATTTTTAAACATGTAGACCTATATTCACTCAAAATATTCTACAAAAATATGTATATATTTAGTGAACAGCCTATTACTTCTATCTCAAAACGTATGTTTATCTATTCTGTAAATTGTTTAATGATTTAACCATAAATATATTTCCAGAATATATTATTTAACTGCAAATATTTAAAATGATTTAACTGTAAATATATTTCCAGAATATATTATTTGATGTCTGGTACACTTCTTGAGATGAGACTATAGTGACCAAAACAATCAAAATTCCTGCCCTCATGAAACATGTTTTCATGGGTACCTGAATTGCAAAATAGTCTGATACCAAAACAGTTCCTCATACTTTGCCAGCATTAGTATGTCACACAAAGGACATATACAAACAAGTGAGCAAAGACCTTGAATATTTGAGAGAAAGCGACAAGAGCATTAGAGACATTACACTTCTGTTCAGAAAGTACCTAGAAATTACAGAAGGAATTACTAATAAAAGTACATCATTAGAAAATTAAATTTAAATACCACATGTACTTACACTGACACTAACATTGTAGTATATATTTTAATTTTTCCTATATCTGTATTACGTATTCTTATATTTTTATATACATTTATTTCATTAACTTTCCTCTCGTATAGTTCATTTGAATTTGCTGTGTCGCTTGGACAGAAAGTCACTGTTCTTCCCAAGGTAGCCTACCTCAAATATATATAATATATGGGTAGATTAGATTAGATAAATAGATTGCCATTCATCCATCTATGTGTACAATAGAGATATACTCATTGCCAGCAAATGGCAAATATACATCAGGAAATGAACAAAAAGTACAGAAATGGCAATATCAAAAATTCCTCTTCTGCCATTTATTTTTAAAATCAAACTGGAGCATATTGCAAGGGTACAAGTCAAATCTATAAAACATAGAACATGAATGTCTTAACACAATAATCAAGTAAATGAGATGAAATCTATATGAATAACTTTCATGCAAACTTTCCAAATTGTATAAAAAATATCAACACATTGTGCCCCATATATGCATAAATGTATGCATGATCTATGTGTATATGACTTATTAAAAATATAAAATCAAACTAGAATAATTACCTTTTAATTTTTGCTTCCTCATAGAAAGAATCTTTTGTTGCTTTTCCACATGCTTCCATTCACAACATTGAATTTTTGTAGGTCAGGAATACCCTCAAAAATTATGTTTTTTTAAATGGTACAATAAAATGCTGAATAAGCATTTACATTTGGCCTCTTGATTGAGATAATTATTGAATAGCACCACACACTTATTAACCATTTACCTACGAAAGAAGCACTCTAAGTCTCTCACATTTTTTCAAAGTATTATTTCTTTCAATGTGAAAATAATCTTCTTTATGTTAAGGCACATGAAGTTTGGTAACTTACTCAAAGTCCTATTTTAGTTAAAGAATAGAGAAAAAATGGACTTAATTTTGATTCTAGTTTCTGTTTTTAGATTTCCCTATTCCATCCTTTACATGTAACAAAATATATTTAAGAAAACAAAACCAAATAGGCATATGTTAATAATAATATTACTATTTTTTCATCCCAGGAGATTGTACAGTACACTAGAAACAGGTTGTAATTTGATTACTACATTCACAGAATCATGAACAGTTCTTGATAGCTATTACTGACAAAGTTGAACCACAGCTATTTTTGAAATTGGTTGTCCAATACATATTTCAAGTAAATGATATAAAGTGGTATTTTGGGATTGAGTGTGTATGTGTGTATGCAATTGTAAATGATAAACAATCACATTAAGAAGACAAGGGTATAAGCTGTAGCCCTCGTGACTATATAATTTTATGACCTTGGATGGATAATAATGCTTTTTAGCCTCAGTAATAAAATAACAATAAAATATTTATGAATGTAATTGAGGATGAAAAAGTGGAAAAAGAAGTGGTTGATAAAATCAAATTAATCAATAATTATTTGATCTAATTATTACTATATCTGTGATGTTTTAAATTATATATGTATACACACAGCTAGAGAATCATCCCAAAGATGACAGAAGATACATTTCTTGGGTACAAAGTGCTCTTGAATAGAGAAGAGAGTCTTCTACAGGGAGTTCTCAGCAGTGTTGGAAGATAACATCTGTCTAATATTCATAAGAGTCATACAGCCTGGCAGAGAATAGCAAAATGAATGAGTTTGTTAATGAGCACTAATTAACCTGTTTGAGTGGAAAATTTTGTTTAATTCAGCGGATCTACCACATGCTGATATCAGACTAAATTTTAACACTAAGTATGACTCTTGGTAATTTAACTGATCAAAGTTTGAATCTCCAAGCATTTATCTGATCATGTGCAGATTCAATAACAAACTATAGTTCTAAAAAAAAAGAAAAATATTTTGTTGTTGCGATAGCTAATGTATAGTTTACACATTATAAAGACATTTTTATTTTTTCAATTTATAAGGAATACCAAAAGAATCCATTTGAATAATTTCTGGTAAAATGACATTGTTTGTAATTATGTCCTCACAAATATAAATTATATTAGCAATTTAACACATGTGTTCAAATGTATTACATTCTGTAAATTTAATTTGAAGCAACCTTGCTACTTAGCCTTTTAAGGATTTTAAAAATTATGAAATTATACTGAATAGACATCTTAAACTACCCATAATTCAATATTTTAATATAATGTATAAATTAAGAACTCATCACAGTCCATTTGAATGGATATAATAAAACATCTTAAACTAAGTAATATATGTGGAATAGAAATTTACTTCTGACATTCCTAGACGCTAGGAAGTCCAAGATCAAGACTCTGGCATTTGGTATCTAGTAAAGCCTCACTGCTTCATAGATGGTGCTTTGTTTTGTTTCTTGACATGGGAGAAAGATAAAAGAGCCAAACAGACTCCCTCGATTGTTTATAAGGACAGATCCTCAAGACTTTAGAACCTGGTAAAAGTTCTATTTCTTAATATTATTTCAATGGATATTAAATTTCAACATGAATTTTCCAGGGCCGCAAACATGCAACCTATGGCAGAAAGCCTGCGTATAAGCACTATTCAAAGATGTTATATGTCGTTTTAAATTTTTCGTTAAATTTATACAAAATAATACAGACTTGTTTAAATTCATCATGTACCCACAGTACAAAAATTTTAATTCAATTTTGTGCAAATACAATATGTGTGAATATTACCATACCATATAACTCATAGAAAAGAAAATTTTTCTTTTGAAAAAATACAATTTCTCTTTAATTCTTTATTCTTAAAGGTTAATATAACTCAATCTCCTTGTTCAGAGCTTTCAATTCTCATTAACTCTCAGGCTTATGAACACAAGGTTGGAGACAGAAGTACTCTTTGTTGCTAAACTCACAAAGTATTTTTCTTCCTTTTATTCTTTGAAGGTAGAGTATTTGTTTATATTTTAATAGAAATAGAGTTCATAGAAAACATTATGTAGTTCACATGTCAATCTGAGGGAACAAAAACCGCGAATTTGTTGAGGGTCTTAGAATGAAGAAAAAAAAACCCAAACACCTGCTTTTTTATTTTACATCTTGCTGACATCCCAGAATGGTGTTATTTATGAGAGTTTACTTTTCTTAAACTTGAAAATGAGGCAGTGTTCAGGAGAGCTTTTATAACTGCACAGAGCTCTGTCTTCTATTGTTTCCAAGCAGTATTCAAATATATGCCCGCTTTTTGTTCCCCTGGGATTTCCTGGTGTTACTATTCTCCACTATATTATTCAAGAGCGCTCTCTTTTCTCGGTCTATATTGTCCCTTTATGACTCAATTTGGTGGCACTTTCAGAGGTACCTTGCTGATGTTTAGTCCTTTCCTAGAGTGGATCCCTCACAGGTGATAATTGTCCATCGGGAATCGACAGTGAGTGTCACTTCAGGCCATCTTTCCACAGGTCCCTTGTAGTCACTGACTACTAAAATCCATCCCTGTTGCATCTGCTGTTTTACAACACAGTTTCCTCATATATATCTGTTGGTTATTTTGAATTCTATTCTCAAGTCTCTTAACTGTTTCCTCCTACTCAAATATTGAAACCAGGATCTGCTACATACCCTGTTGAGATCTGTTACAAAAATGAAAATGTGGGAACGCTTATTCAAAAAAAAATTAAGAATTTGAAAGTAGTGACGTTAGAGCTGTAACAGCAATGCTGGGGCAAGCTCACAGTAACATCTTCATGAAGTAATCCTGGCTGACAACATGTAGGTCTTGTGACTCTTATTGTGATTTTATCTTTCATGGAAACAACATCAGTTGATTTCATTATAATTTTTTCTGATGGAATTTAGTTTTGTGATGTAATTGCTTTGTCTTTTGTAATGGATTGTAAAGGCCATGTTGCCATCTTCCCAAACACATTTTATTAAGGAATAAAAATAAGCAAAAAAAAAAAAAAATCTCCTGATAAGATTTATTAAGTCTTAAAGTCATAGTTACCCTAAAAGTACAATTATTTCTGTGACTTTAATGATCATATAGGAATTGTGTTTTTTCTAACTAACAAAGTTTGCATTTTACTATATTCTGTAAAAAAAAGTCTGCTATTGAAGAAATGATCATTACAACTAAGAGTATAAATGTTTTACTTTATACGAATCTATTCGATATCTGTATAATTTCAGCTTCAGTATTATTTGGCATATGGTATAAAATTTTTTGCCTAGGAATAAACTTAACTGAGAAGGTGAAAGATCTCTGCAAGGAAAACTACAACACACTGATAAAGGAAATCAATGATGACACAAGCAAATGGAAAAACATCTCACACTCATGAATCAGAGGAACTTGTGTTGTTAAACAAAAAGCTCACCCCCCTAAGTAATCTCTATATTCTGCAGATTTAATACTTGCAAATGAAATGCTTTGCATTAATAAAAATTCTAAAATTTTAGGCTAGGCATGATGGCTCACACCTATAATACTAGCACTCTGGGAGGCTGAGGCAGGATGATCACTTGGTATCAGAAGTTTGAGACTAGCCTGAGCAAAGGGAAACACCATCTTTAGTAAAACTTATAAAATTTAGCCAGGTAGTTTGGCAGGTACCTGTAGTCCCATCTACTCAAACGCTAAGACAGGAGGATTGCATAAGCCCAAGTGTTCTGTGAGCTAGGCTGAGGCCACAGCCCTCTAGCCCAGGTGACTGAATGAGACTCTATCTCAAATAAAACAAAACAAAACTGATAAAAATAATTCTAAAATTTTGATGGAACTACAAAAGATCCTGAGTAGCGAAAAAAATCCTAAGTATCAAAAAGAAGGTTAGATGCATCACACTATTAGACTTTAAAATATACTACAAAACTGTAGTAGCCAAAACAGCATGATGCTAGCATAAAAACAGAAACACAGCCCAGTGGAAGAGAATAGACAATCTACAAATGAATCCATGTATTTACATATGTACAGTGAGCAAAAGGTGACAAGAATACTTATTAGGGACAAATGCACTGTAATACAAGCACTATTATTTTTTCAATAAATATACTGCTGAGAAAACTGGATATCCATATGCAGAAGAATGAGATGAGACCCCACCCCACCTCTCACTCTAGGCAAAAGCAACTCAAAATGAAACAGAGACCTAAATATAAGACCTAAAATTTTTAAATTAATGGAAGAAAACAAAAGGAAAATCCTTTAAGCCTTTGTTCTGAAATAATATTTAATAAATAAATCCTCAAATGTATACACAACAAAAGTAAGACTAAACAAGTAGATTATATTAAATTAAAAGGAATATTCAGTATGAGGAATTTAAATATCTCTAAAGAAAATAAATTCTCTGATTACTAAACGGGCAAAGATTCCGAACAGACACAGACGTTTATCAAAAAAGGCATATGAGTGGCCAAAAAATAAATGAAAAAAAAAATTGTTCAACATCAATACTCATCAGGAAAGTGCCAATAAAAAGCACAGTGAGCAGTTACCTTGTTATGATAGAAGATGGGGCTGAGTCTGGATAAAGTAGCTCAATGATCAGGTACAGGTGTTAAAGTAAATAACACTTAAGCAGAAGCTAACCAGGAGGGGTGATAACCCCAGACAAGGTCTGGCTTCTACAGGATTGGCGGATATTTCTGCCATTTGACATGAATTTTGGCCAACTGCATTATTATTTACCTGTGGTTTTAAGCTTTCTCCATCCTTAAAATAGTCATGATAGTTCAGAAACAACCATATAAATTATGAAAATGAGAGGGAACCCAATTCTAAAAATTGCTTGTAGAAAGAGCCACTTGTCTTAGAGATTTCATCCCTCAATTAATAAGATGACATAAGTTCTGAGACCTCTTCCTATCAGTGTGGCTCTCTTTTTGAGCCTGCCTGTACTTTTCCCGGGGAGTGTACTTTCATTTTCAATAAATCTTTTCCTTGCTGGGCTTATAGTGTTTATCCTGAAATTCTTCCCTCTGACAAACACCAAGAACATTGAAAAACCTCCACCTGGAGTCTGGTGTCAATCTCAAGTTGACTTAAATGGCTACAGTCCAAAATACAGAAAAATAACAAATGCTCATGAAAACATGGAGAAAAAGGACCTCTCATATACTGTTGGTAGAAAGATAGACTGTATAACCACTATGGAGAACAATATGAAAGTTCCTCAAAAAATACCTAATTATAGCTACTATATTATCTATCAATCCTCCTACTGGGTCATTCATCCATAGGAAAGAAATTTAGTATATCAAGGAGACATCTGCACCTTTTGGTTATTGAAGCGCTATATATAATAGCCAAGATATGGAATCAACTTAAGTATCCAAAACCAGATCAATGGGCAAAGTAAACCACACATACTTTTATTTGTGGCAACATGGATGGAACATATTTCATAATATGTTAAGTGAAATAAGCCAGAAATAGAGAGTTACATACCATATGTTCTCATTTGTATGTGAAAGCTAAAAATGTAATTTAATTTAAAAATTTCATCTCAGAAGTAAAAAGTATAATAGAGGATAATAGAGGCTGAGAAGTATAGGGGAACAGGGAGATAAGGAGAGATGTTAAATGTACAAAATTATAGACAGATAGGAGGAATAATTTCTTTCTGTGTTCTCATGAGCATAGCACTATAGTATGACTATCATTAAAAACAATATATGATATAATTTCAAATAGCTTGAAGGAGCATATTGAATATCCCCAAAGTAAAGAAATGACACATATTTGAGATGATGGATATGCTAATACAACGTATTAAGTATCTCAAAATATCACCATCTACCGCATAATAAATACGTACAATCTTTACGTATCAGTTAGAAATAAAAATAATACAAGCAGTTAAAAACACAATATCAAACTTTCAGTAGCATAACAAAATAAGGTGGGTTTTTTGGGGAGGGCGGGAAGAGCGCTGTGACATCACAGCTCACAGCACCCTCCAACTCCTGGGTTTAGGTGATTCTCTTGTCACAGCTTCCTGAGTAGCTGGGACTACAGGCGCCAACCACAACACCCAGCTATTTTTTGGTTGTAGTCATCATTGTTGTTTGGCAGGCCCGGGCTGGATTCGAAACCACCAGCTCTGTTGTATGTGGCTGGCGCCTTAGCCGCTTGAGCTACAGACACTGAACCCAAAATAAGGTTTTATTATTTGCAAAGGTAAATAGTTGAATGTAGTTGGTTTGCTCTGCAATTTAAGGAGCTATAGTCAGTGGAAACCTTGAGAGGCCAAGGTTAAGAGAAGTCAAGTGTTTTGCAAGATTATCCTGGAAGGTATGCAACCAAAACAATAGAAACATTTAAAAAATTAATAGAAAAAGTATCTATTGGTTCAGCTAATGACACTCATTATCTCTGTCACATTCCTTTGGCTGTAACTGAGCCAAAGGGTTAAAATCAAGTCAGTCTGGAAAATTGTGTCTAAGTGCATGCCCAGAAAGGAAAGGACATAAATTTAGTAATGAACAGTTCAATATTATTAATATTTGAAGACTGCCAAAGCACAATGCCACAACCAGAGTGGCTTTACAAAATACATTTTTTCCCAGACAGTTCTGAAGGCTACAAGTTTGAAATCAAGGGGTCAGCAGAACCAGACTCATTCTGCACGCCCCAGGGAAATCCCTTCTGTGTCTCTTTGAACTTCAGCTAGTTGCAGTAAGTTTTGGCATTCCTTGGTTTGTAACCACATAATTCCAATCACTGCCTCTGTCTTCACATGGCCTTTTCTGTGAAATTTTCTATTACTCTATCTCCAAATTTCTCTCTCGTTATGAGGTCACTAGCCATTGCAATCAGAGCTGACCCTAATGCACTATGATCTCATCTTTATTCAATCTGCAAAGTCCTTATTTTCAAATAAGATCTTACTCACAGAGACTTAGCAAGAATTCAACATTACCATCTTGGGGGATGTTACTCAACTTCGCACCCCTCAGATAATCTCTGCCACATTTAGTTGTGACTCCAACTTGAAATCTTTTCTCATGAATAACATAAACTGTCCTCAGCTGAAGAAGAGAAAACAAATACATTATTTTTAAAATAGGCTAAAATGTTGTTAGTTGTGAATATTCTTTTCAATATACTGAAATTCCAATTTAGACATTCTTTTTTTTGTAGAGACAGAGTCTCACTTTATCGCCCTTGGTAGAGTGCTGTGACATCACAGCTCACAGCAACCTCCAGATCTTGAGCATAGGCGATTCTCTTGCCTCAGTCTCCCAAGTAACTGGGACTACAGGCACCTGCCACAACACTCTGCTACTTTTTTGTTGCAGTTTAACCAGAGCCAGTTTTGAACCTGCCACTCTTGGTATATGAGGCCAGTGCCCTACTCACTGAGGAACAGGCGCCACCCAATTTCAACATTCTACAAAGATCATATTGTCACATTTTGCTATTTATTTATGTCTGAGGAGAATATGATAAGTTCTTTTCTTGTCCAAAGAAAAGAGAATGTGACTATTTTCAGAAGTTGAAAGTTAAAAAGAAATCAATGGAAGCCTTATATTTTTCCCTGATATCAGCAAATCACATCTTGAAGTCTGGCAACACACTTATGGGTTACGTACTTTGACTTTGAAAAGTAGAGTTATTCAAATTTTTGATAGACAATGACTACATATTAGGCTGGATATTCAAGGAATGGCATTTATGAAAATAATTCCAATTGGCAACTATCCTTCAGGTAATGATTTTTCTTTCTTGGGGAATAGATCCTTAATAATATGACTCCATTCTTGTGATACTTTACTTAGGAAGATGTTCTCCATATTCATCCAGGTAAATACAAAAGATGAAAACTCTCCATCTTTCTTTATGGCTAAATAATATTCCATGGTATACTAATGTGAAACTAGTAGAAGGAAAAATACATACAAGAAAATACCACAATTAAATTGGAGTAGGAGGGATTGGAACGGAGGATAGAGGTAGGAAGGGGGTTTGTTAAGCTCTCACCTAACTGGGTCCATGTAGGGGTGCACAGCACACATCCTAAATGAAAGACTAAACTACAACTTGAACTTTACCCAACAGTTGCAAACAATGTAACCTAAACATTTGTACCCATATATCTATCTGAAATTTTTAAAAAATGAAATAAAAACATATCACTGTTTAGCTAAAAAAAGCAATTAATATGGCACCAAACTTATAATAGGTTGCTTTTCACTTACCCTCCACATTGATTGAGTTAATTTTTCTTGCCTTTACTTTCTAAACAAAATGTATCCTGTCTTTTTCATGCTAGTTACAGAGCAATTACTAGATGAAGAACAGAGCAGAAGTCACTGATGTGGGAAGAGATAAAGACTTTTCATGTGACTCATAGACACAGTAACATTTAAAATATCAATTTCTAAAATTTCAATTTCCATATATTTTAAGTATTATATTGTAACTTACAATGATATGCCAGAGAGTGGATTTGTGTTTGTCTTCATACTGCTGACTTTCCCATTTCCCGTCCTACAAATAAGCATTTCATATTTTTCAAAACAAAATTATCCACTATTCTGAATCTCACTGCACTATATTGTTCCTGGTGGAATGCAAACAAAGAACATTTTGATACTGGCTGTCATGTATAAAAAGTTACAATATTAATTGACTAGGTAAACACACCTATTTCTATATCACATGTTTTACAACTCTTTTCTTTCAAAAATCCTAAAGAAGTACATATTAAGTTGTAAAATGATCTAATAGTAGATCATTTTTTTAAATGATCTATTTTTCTAAATAATAATATTCTAAAATTATGGTTCACTGGATGTTTTTTTTTCCCTAGAATTTGAAAGCAGTTCAGAATAACAAGTGTCTGAAGGCCATGGTGGCTCACACCTGAAATCCTAGCACTTTGTGACATCCAAGCAGGTGGACTGCTTGAGCTCAGAAGCATGAGACCTGGCTGAGCAAGAGTGAGACCCCATCTCTACGAAAAATAGAAAGACTAGTCAGGTGTTGGTAAACACCTGTAGTCCCAGCTAGTTGGGAAGCTGAGGCAGGAGGATCACTTCAGCCTTAAGAGTTTGAGGTTGCTGTGAGACTTTGTCTCAAACAAACCAACCGAAAGTGTCATTGTTAAAATAAAATCTTTTCAGTTCTTACAGTGCTACTTCTTTTAATAAAGGTTTTCAGTACTTACTGCTATTAAAACTGAAAGTGAGTACCAATTCTATAGAAAATTATTTTAATTCTAAAATTTAAAGTGAGAATACAAAATTTACAAAATGTATAATAAATAAAGTGACCTTGAAATTTCTTCCTAATAAAGCTGTGGGCTGCAAGTAAAAAACAAGAATGAACATTTTTTTATGTCAATTTAACAGTCTGCTGTTGCAACATAACCTGGTATGTATTGGCTATGTGTAAAGTGGAGATGATACTAATATTAGTCATCATCAGTGAAAACAGTGGTGTAAGAAACCTACCGCCTCCATAAAAATAATGAAAAGGTGGCAAAAAACTTTCCGGTTCACATGTTTAGAACTATGGAAACTAACAAGTAGTATGCAGTAACCACAGGAGAACTTATTCGAGAAAAATAGTTGAATCTTAGGGAAAAACCCAGGAAGTTTTACAATATTTTAACTTACCATATTCCCATTTTCCACTCTCTGGCTCAGTAGTAGCCCTGGGGAAGTAACAGCCTGCATTTCTATCTGCACTACCAGAGAGAACATAATGGAACTCATTTTCAAAGATTGTAATTTTTGTTTTGACCTGTCTGGTGACTTCCTGGAAGGCTGACTTGAAATGAATGTCTTTATCTTGCCACAGTGGAGCATGCCAAGTGCTAAAGCTGCGACTCAGGGGATATATATAGGCAAATATTTTAGTCAGTGCTGGCTGATGGTCTGATGCAAACAATTACATTTGAGGCAAACAATAGACTAAACAAAGGTTCAGGGGCTGAAAACTGAGATGCTTTGGGGAATAAGGGCTTTGGATTCCTGGAAATCCATAAGGCCAGTGCAAACCCTGAGTTGTGAACAAGTTCAGAATACACGTGTGGAAGCCCTAATCTCTAACTTCTGTCTGACCTTGAGGCTAAGTATAAGAACTAAGAATTAAAGGATAAGGTAAAATGTAGACTACCGGGTATCATGTTGTGTTATCTGCAAAACACACAGCCAGCCACTCTGCAGAGGTTGGGAAATTGTGTTGTTCTAGGCATTTAAGAAAATTTCTGTCCAATCATCAGAGTGATGTAGAGCAGGTGGCACCCCATCAGTGAGTCAGAGCTGAGTGGAGGCCCCACAGTCTCTGCCTTGGGGTTGTTGGTACATGATAGCTGGCGGACAAACCAACGGGTTGAGGGTGGGGGTGTCTAGGGAGCCAGCCCTCCCACAACCTGTGAGTGTCCCAACCTGTGAGTGTCCCCATTGCTCAGTGGTGATGAGAGAACAAGGAAAATGAAGACAATAGAAAGAGTAGAATTGATAGAGTGGTCCCAGGAGGTCAATGCCCTTCACGGGAGAGACAGTGGATGCACCTTGTTTTCACTATTTCTCTTGATTAGTTAATGGATGTTTGCAACCACAACAGCAACAACATATATCATCTCTGTGCTTTCTCCTGCCCTAATTCTGGATTACCCACCCAATAACTCTTTAGCTATTTTTATTACTTTTACTTCTTAAAATACTTATCAATCACAAGCAGGATTACAGAAAACAAAGGAAATGGGAGCATGAACTTTGGAGCTAGATGCCACTCAGTTAATCCTTTGTTTCCAGTGGGGCAGATTATTGAGCCTTACTCATCTTCAGGAGCTGTGAGGAGCAAAACGGAATCCTCTTATCTCATGCCCATAAGGACCAATCTTTCTGGCTCAATGAGTCAGGGCACATGGCTTTCCAAGCCCTTTTAGATACACAGCCATGCCCTTGCAAACCTGTTCCCTAGAGTCCTTTCTGGCCCCAGCCAGAGCCTTGTGTACCTTTTTTCCTGGGGTCCTTTTTTACTGCATTTAGACTCTTGCAGCCCTTTTCCTGATGTCCTTTGTTGTTTGGGCCAAGCTGTCTCATGAAGACCCCAGAATACTGTGTTCTTTTTGGAGGCTCATGTCCTCTCCCATTCTCCTGCATACTTGACCCTGATCATGCAACCTTTCGTACAATCATTCCACTATTATATCAATATAACTCTATTTCCATAATCCTAACTTCCCTATTGATCACCCACAATGGGTGGCCACAGGAGGCTCCAGTGGCTGGAGGGGCCCAACAACTGCTGAGGGGACACCTCCAGGTTACCAGTTCAGAGAGCTCAGAGGTGACTCTGCTCTGGCCTCTATTTGCCTCCCCTTTCACTTGTGGCTGAACTGGGAAGCCCCCATTTCTGGGGTCTGGTCAATTTCATGTAAGTTTCCTAGGCCTAGACAATTTTATGAATGGACTGCATCCATTCATTAATGTGTTCATTCACCTTGCCCCTAGCAGAAGGAACTGTATCCATTCATTAATATCATTCATCTTGCCCCAGCAGAAGGGTCTGTAACCATTCCTTTGTTACCAAGTCCTGGTCAAATGTAACTCCAAAGGACCCATGCGACTATCTATACCCCTACACAAAGAACCCAGGCAGAGGGGAGAGATTTTCCAACTTGGGATTTTCCCTCAGCCAGGAGCTCTGGTGCTTTTAATATGTATTCTTTTCTGTAAAATAAACCCTGTCTTACCACTGTATCTGTGGTCCGTGGATTCCTTCTTTGAACCTGACCAAGGACTTACTGAAGAGAAATTCTGGTAACGAGATGACACACTAAGCAAGATCTCCGTGAGCACAATCAACAAAGAACACATCCCAGACCAGTAGGCAGTGGTATGGCATATTCAGCATACAGAAAGAAAAAACAAACGAAACTCCCAACTAATAATTCTGTTTCTGGCAAACAGTAAAAGAGAAGAAAGTCCTCTCTCCTTTGGAAGTGCAGGAAAATTGTGCATGCGGAGATAGTACCCTTGACTTTAACACGGGAAGATTATCACAGTGTGCGTATCCTAATCACCTTAGCATTAAGAGAAGAGATTTGTTTCAAGTTGGTTGCAAAAAGGCATACATTCAAAGCATGAATGTGACTTTATGCAAGGCACGTTCTCCTTTGCTGAGATGGAGGTAACATGTAGTTTGGACAACAGAGTGTTAACAGAACCTAAAAAAGTTCCAGCCTAGATCCCATCACTCGCTGCACAAAAAGTCAATTATAGAGACAATAAGCATCTCTGAGGAAGCAAATAATTTTAGCACAAGAAAGTACCTGTCAGAAGAATGGGAGAAATAATCTCAAACCACCACCACCCCCAGCCCACTGAAGGCTAGGTCTGCTATAGGGGGTTGTGGAATACAGGTCGGGTTACATGGTATTTCAAGTCCTTAGATCTTCAGGTGATCAACCATAGGTGATAATGGACAGTGAGTCTGCTAGTTACGCATGACTAGTAAAGTCTCAGGAGAAATAAAAAATAACTATGGTGGGCGTCATTTTTCAAGGTTAATTGTAACAGCAACTTCTAGGAGTTGAATTTTTCCTGGACAACAGTGAACAGCAACAATGGTACCAAAATCCTACAAATAAAAGTAACTAATTTTTTCTAAATCCCTCAAGTAGCTTAGAAATGGGGCTTTTCAGTGTGGGAACCCCAAACGATGACACAGCCAGACAACTTCTTAATTATGAGACCTTGCGAAAATGTGCCAAACTCCTGACATAAGGAATATATGAGGTAATAAATTTGTGTTATTTTGAGCTACTGAGTTTCCAGTGTTTGTTACACTGCATTAGAAAATTAACACACCTTGTATTATGCCTTCTTCTTGTAATGAGATCATTGTGTAACAGATACAGCCCACTGAGCTTCATTACATAAGAGTCTCGTGTTATGCTCTCACCCAAACATGGACAGAAGACCCTCCTGGGATCTATCAATATTGAGACTGCTTGGAATTATAATTACTTTATTTTTCTCCTTTTATAATATTTATCTTTGGGGAGGATTTCTAAGTCCATTAAGTTAGTAAATAGGTAATACAGTCCAGCCATCTCTTGGTATCTATGGAACATTTCTTCTATGACCCTCTGCAGATACCCGACTGCTCAGATGCCCAAGTCCCTTATATAAAATGAAGCAGTATTTGCATATAGCCTATGAACATGCACCCCATATACTTAAAACATCTTTAGAATACTTACAATACTAATGCAATGTAAATGTTATGTGAATTGGCTGAGTTAAATAATGTGAAACCCAGGACCCAAGGGGTAACTGTACATATACATGGGTCAAAAATCAAAATGTGCAACAAGGTATTTAGTGGAAACTTTCCCAGTCATTGTTACCTCATATGCACTCTTTTAACTACCCTTCTCCTCAGATGCCTTTAGTTTTTTTAAATATATTCTTCTATAGTTTTTTCAAAATTCAAATATATGAAAAAAACCTATAGATTATTCACAGTATTTATTCTCCCGTTCTTAAATAATAGTAGAATTATTGCTTGGAACATGACTGTAAGAAATAAAAATTGTCCTCTCCAGTAAATCATACAGCTATATGTGGGCAGGACAGATATAAAAAAAAGGATTATAAGGCAGCTTCCAACCCATTCCTTGATGTATATCTTTTGCCTCCTGTTTCTCCATCCTATAGATGGAAAATGGATGGTAGGTTAGACTAAGGGATAAGACCAGAATGTAAGAATTGTAAACCAGCTCCTGAGAATGTACATGTAATAAGCAAAGCCAAAAACCCAGTCCTAGTCTACATGCTCCCAAATATTGACCAGAAAAGTAAACTTTGTTTTCAAAAAAGAGACAAATCAAGACTTCTCCATATATAACTATATCAGCAAAAACTGAGACAGTAAAACTTTGAAAATCTATACTATAAGAAATGCTAATGGAAGTTATTTAGGTTGAAATATATAATTTTAGGCTAAATGAAAAAAATACACGGAAAGTCACAGATTGTGTGATCCCATTTGCATGAAATTTCAAAATTAAGCAAATTCGTAGGAGCAGAGAATGCACTAGTGCTCATTAGAGGATGCCGTAAGAGCAAAATTGAGAGTGCAAGACTTCTTTTCAGAGTGATGACATTGTCCTAGAACTAGATAGTAGTGATGGGTGCACAAGATTATAAATGTTCTAAAAAGTACTAAATTTTGCATATTAAAACATTAAAAATTCAATACTAATAATAGTAACTTCCTTACCTATATCTTATGTCTATGTGAGTGCATATGAAGATGATACACATGAATACTTATAAAAAGACAGCCAGTAATGCCCAAAATGAAATATCCTTATCAGTCATTGCAGATCTGATAATGGTAGAATTTTCTGTAGTGGGGGAATATTTGTTATGGAAATCTTTTCTTCTTTCCTATAACTCTGTTTCTTATTAACTTAAGAGAGAAATTAGGGACAGTTGATGTCATCAGATTCTTCATATATTGAAAACAAATCATGTATTGCCTTTTTATGTGCCATGTAATTTAAAAAATGGTTTTTATCTCACCCAATGTACCTTCCCACTAGAATAAATACCTTAATATTGGTTTAATATCTTAAGAAGAGTTGTTTGTATAAGATTTACATTTTGGGGAAATATCAGTAAATAAGTAACTAATGAGTGTTTTCAATGATATTTTAAAGTATATTTTTAACACAAATCTTCAAAAAGATAAAATAGTTTCTATAATTTTTTTGCAAGTTACATAAAATGTATTACTTCAATGGAAAATGAAAATGCAATTGATACCTTTTTCTTCTTTTTGTTCTGTGGTTATTTTGTTTCCTTTGTTTTCATTCTAAGAACGTTGATGTTCCTCTATGGTGTTGAAATATGGGCAGTTCTAATAACATAAAGGTGTAATTATTATTTTATTTAAACTTAAAGGAAACAAAAATAAGACACATGAAAATGACACAATATACTCAAAAATTTTGAAATTGATACCTTTTATATTTTCAAAGAAATTTTTTACTATTAAGTAATCAGATATTTGCTATTGTAATATTTATAATTGAAAGCATAATACTTCAAAAAGAACTTTTCCTTAGGTAGAAAGCATATAGATGATGAAAATTATATGTCCTATCATAAATCAATTAGAATTCATCATATCATTCACATAACCAATAAATATTCATTCCATTCATTTTCTGTGGTTGGCACCAAACATACTACAGTCCAATTTCCAAAGTCATATTTCAGTAATGAATTATAGCCTCTAGTCTTTCTATAATTACTATGGTTGCTAAATTGGTTATCTCTAAATCATAACAAGAATCAATGGATATAACTGCTCAAATCAGATTAAATACTATTAATAATATTTTTCCTGATAATAATCAAGTCCTCATTACTATGTAAGAAATAAGATTTCTAAAAGCAAAGTTGCATTATCTAGCACAGTTGGAAATATGGTTTCTATTAATTAAATGGTTCAAGGGCTGGTTTTGATTTCTTACATTAGGATTGATTCAAGATAAAATTCTCTTGATGAACACACAACCTAAATTATGTCATTTCATGGTAATTTTTCTGGCTGTAGATTTTTATGGGTTGAATGTATAAATAATTCAAATCTGAAGAGAGTTCATGCAGATATGAATTACAGATTGATAAAATTATGGTTAAAAAAAGTTAAAACAAATGTATTTCATTATTTTTCATACTCTGATGTTGTGTGAATGAAAATCCATTGTTTTGGATGGAAATATTTGAAATATTGTTATTATTTTATTTATTTAATTTAATTTTTGAGAGAATTTCTCAAGATGTCACTCTGGGTAGAGTGCTGTGCCATCACAGCTCACAGCAACCAACAACCTGGGCTCAAGTGATTCTCTTGCCTCAGGTTTTCTAGTTTTGGTAGAGACAGGGATCTTGCATTTGCTTAGGCTGTTCTTGAAATCGGTTGAGCTCAAGCAATCCAACTGCCTTGGCCTCCCAGAGAGCTAGGATTACAGAAATGAGTGACTGCACTCAGCCTTAAAATATTATTTTAATAATAAAATCGGTGCTTGAATAATACGTTCCTTTTGGAAAGATGTTTGGAGAGTACTTAGAGATCTAATAATAGACCTGCCATTCGATCCTATAATTCCTTTACTAGGTATATACCCAGAAGACTAAAAATCACATTATAACAAAGACATCTGTACCAGAATGTTTATTGCAGCCCAATTCATAATTGCTAAGTCATGGAAGAAACCTAAGTGCCCATCGATCCACAAATGGACTAATAAATTGTGGTACATTATACCATGGAATATTATGCAGCCTTAAAGAAAGATGGAGACTTTACCTATTTCATATTTACATGGATGGAGCTGGAACATATTCTTCCTAGAAAAGTATCTCAAGAATGGAAGAAAAAGTATCCAATGTACTCAGCCCTACTATGAAGCTAATTTATAGCTGTCGTATGAAGGGTATAGCCCAACTATAACATAAGAATATGGGGAAAGGGTCAAGGGTAGGGAGGGGAGGAGGAAGGTTGGGATGGAGGGAGGGTAATTGATGGGGCCACACCTATGGTGAATCTTAGAAGGGTACAGGCGAACCTTACTAAATGCAGAATACAAATGTCTTCATATAATAACTGAGAAAATGCCAGGAAGGCTATGTTAATCAGTTTGATGAAAATAGTTAAGATTGTATATGAAACCAGCACATTGTACC
>CAUYON010064986.1:0-19059 GCA_963573935.1 Arctocebus calabarensis
CTACCAATTTCTTTTTTTTTTTTTGGTTGCAACCGTCCTTGTTGTTTGCCGGGGGGGGGTGGGGGGGGGGCGGGCGGGATTTGGGCTGGATTCGATCTCCTCCAGTTTAGGTGTATGTGGCTGGCACCTTAGCCGCTTGAGCCGCAGGCGCTGAGCCAATGTGGGTATCTTTTGAAGAAAACATCACTTTTAGTTTTCTGAACTGCTTTTACCCTTTTACATTTGCACTCATACATCAATGGATGAGACTTCCAGTTCTTCCACAGTCTTGCTAACACTTCCTGTGGTCAATCTTTATAATTTTAATTATTCTAATATTTGTTCAGTAGTTTCGCATTGTGATTTTTTTTTTCTTTTTTTTTTTTTATTGAATCACAGCTGTGTAAATTAGTTCAGTCATGGGGTACAGTATGGGGGCTTCACATGCAATCTGAGATTTTTTTATGAACCTGATTGACATACCATTCATAATATTTTCTCGTTTACTATATGAAAACATTTTTGATCCGTATTTAGAAGTTTTCTCCTGACCCTTCGAATATGTACCACAATATGCTGGAAATCTTTAAAGGTTTTTTGCTTAGCTCTATGAGGGCCCCAAGCGGTTAGACTGCCAGACCTTGCAATTCCCTTTCATTTATAAAAGCCTGTGAAAATCCAGTGAAAAATAGAATATTGGGGGAAAATAATTAAAAATGATACCTGCTGCAAATTACAATGACATTTGTCATTTTAAATCGCTTGAATATACATTATCATATCAAAATGCAAAAAATTGTATTGACTTGGATTGAATACATTTGAATTGACTGGGAATTTAATGTATATGGGAGCAACTCTTCCCTTTTTCATCCTCGGCCACCTTCTAGCTCAATTCTGAATTTCCACATAACTTGATGGGGGTTTTGTTGCCTGTTACCAGACAATCTCTTGTTTTCGTCCACTGATAGAAGGACAACCAGATTGGGAAAAGAAACTTGGGCTGAAGGTTGTTTTAGTTTGGGTGCTGGCAGTTGGTGCCTTCTGCTGGTGGAAGCTCAACTTGTAGAAAACCAGTCGCTAGGTTCTTTGGTGTCATCAACTTAGGCCAGTCTCAATTTATAAACTGAGAGTGCATGTTGAAATTCATTGTTTAAAGCTCAACTGTTTAGCATTATGGTCGATACCCCAGAATTACCCCCCAGATCAATAAAGAAATTAAAACCCACTCATGACAATGCTATGTTAACCAGTTTGATGAACATATTTCAGATTGTATATGAAACCAGCACACTGGACCCCATGACTGCATTCATGTACACAGCTATGATTTAATAAAAAAAGAAACAAGCAAACAAAAAAAGAATCATGGATGTAAGAAGCTTGGTGGAAACTGAAAAAAAAAAAAACAAACAAACAACAACCTACTCATGCTTCTATGGTAAATGCAACTAATTTGGATCAAGGGTTCACTAAGCGTCTCCTATGTGTAAGGTATTACAAAAGATAAAAGTGTGATTCAGAAAGAGTCTTAGCCTCTAATAAAGTTATTTATCTTGTAGGGGGTAATGACACATTAGCATGAGTGACTATAAGAGGCTATCTGAAGTGCCATTTAGACAGGAACACACAGGGAACAGTGAAGACTGAAAAGAGGAAGAAAATACCGCATCTGGGAAGACGAAACCAGGGAAAAAGCTTTACGAAAGCACTTGAATTGCAGATGAACAACGACAGTAACAGGGTAGAACGTTTGAAGGAGAAGGAACAACAGAAGCAAAAGCAAGGAAGCAGGAAACCATGGGCTGTGGTCTAGAAATGTTAAACAACCCCTCTTGTTGGGCCTCAGAGTATGAGGGAGGATCCAGATATGTAACTTGAAGGTCCGGGGCTATCCTTGAAATGCAGGAACAGGGACATCTTGTTGCAACTGCTTGGAGCTGGGCAATGACTCCTCCAGTTCAGGGAGGGAAGGGTGAGAAGTAAAGATAGGGAGTCCAGTGGGTTGAAGGCAGTGAGTTGCTGAGAAAGGATGCTGGGATCCAGAAGAGGTTTGTGGATTTGGAAATGAAGCCCTGGGCCAGGGCTAGGAAATGAACAGGAGATTGGGAACAAAAGCCCCCCACTTTCCCCTGTTCTGCGCCCCTTCCCTATTCTTTCTCCCCTCCCACCTCTGGCCAGCACAAGCAAGAGACTGGCATTGAAAAAGCAAGAGGGTGAAGTGGAGAAACTTCGGTGGTGTTAGGACTGGCCAAGGAGGATAGGGGTCTCTTTCTTTTCTTTCTTCCCCTTGATACTTTTTTTTTTTAATTTTTTTTTTTTTTTTTTTTGAGACAGAGCCTCAAGCTCTCACCCTGGAGAGAGTTCAGTGGCATCACAGCTCACAGCAACCTCCAATTCCTGGGCTCAAGCGAGTCTCCTGCCTCTGCCTCCCAAGTATCTGGGGGTACAGGCGCCCGCCATAACACCCGACCATTTTTTGCAGCCATCATTGTTGTTTGGCGGGCCCAGGCTGGATTCGAACCCGCCAGCTCAGGTGTACGTGGCTGGCGCCTTAGCCGGTTGAGCCACAGGCGCCGAGCCTCCCCTTGATACTTTTACTGCCCTGAGGGATCATGGGGGTCTTGCTGGGGTAGGGAGAGAAAGCGGATGCTACCTACTTAGCTGAGAAAAACAAGTTGGTCTTTGTCACTGCTGCCTTGGCAGGCCCTGGACTATCCTCCAGCCACGCAGCTAAGGTGGCAGTTCCTAGGTGGCAGGCACATGTGTTTTTTTTTTTTTTTCTTTTTCACTTTATTGCCCTCGGTAGAGTGCCATGGAGTCACACAGCTCACAGCAACCTCCAACTCCTGGGCTTAGGGGATTCTCTTGCCTCAGCCTCCTATAGCTGGGACTACAGATGCCCGTCACAACATCTGGCTATTTTTTGTTGTAGTTTGGCCGGGGCGGGTTTGAACCCACCACCCTCAGCATATGGGGCTGGCGCCTTACCAACTGAGCCACAGGCGCCGCCCCAGGCACATGTGGTTAATCACACATACATCAAGGAGGCTGTCTGCCTCTTTCTTCTACTTCAGTGGAGGGAAATGTACTGCTATGTGTGATATTCCCTGTGTAGGAGGAGAGAGCAATTGCCTATCACCAGTGAGGCTAAGGAGGCGTGAGTTTCAAACTCAATTTGTAGCAGTAAGAATAACAATAAAGGCTCAGTGCCTGTAGTTCAGTGAGTAGGGCGCCAGCCATGTACACCAGGGCTGGCAGGTTCGGGCCTGCTAAAACAATGACAACTGCAACCAAAATATAGCCGGGCATTGTGGCAGGCACCTATAGTGCCAGCTACTCGGGAGGCTGAGGCAGGAGAATCACTTAAGCCCAAGAGTTTGAGGTTGCTGTGAGCTGTGATGCCAGGGCACTCTACCAATGGTGACATAGTGAGATTCTGTCTCAAAAAAAAAAAAAAGAAGAAGAACAGCAAAACAGCTAGCATTTAAGCCTGGTATGGTGGTGTAGCCCCAGCTACTTGGGAGGCTGAGGTGGGAGGATTACATTAGGCTAGAAGTATGAGGCCAGCCTAGGCAATGTAGCAAGACCCAGATGTAGAAGTATAAATAAGACATATCAGGCGGTGCCCGTACCTCGGTGGGTACGGCGCTGGACACATACACCAAGGCTGGCAGTTCCAACCTGGCCCAGGCCAGCTAAAATAACAATGACAACTGCAACAACAACAATAAAAATAGCTGGGCATTGTGGCAGGTGCCTGTAGTCCCAGCTACTTGGGAGGCTGAGGCAAGAGAATCACTGAAGCCCAAGAGTTTGAGGTTGCTGTGAGCTGTGACGCGAGGGCACTCTACCCAGGGGGACAGCTTGAGACTTTGTCTCAAAAAAAAAAAAAGACATATCAAAACCCAAGGAGTACAGATCCAGCCCTGAGGTTGAGCCAACCTGAGTTTGTCTCTTCTTTGCCACTTACTAGCTCAAGCATAGTACTTGACACAGAGTGAGAACTTAGTAAACATAGACCAAAAACTAATCAATTAACCAATCAATTATTAGTAATTAATATTAATAAATATCACTATACATGTGCAATCCTATGAAGCAGGTGCTATTATTATCCTTATCTTATAAGTGAGGAATTTGATACTTTGAGAAACTAAGAAATTTGTACAAGTTTACACAGCTGCTAAGTGGCAAAACCTGATTTCAAAAGCCAGTTGGCAGAACAGAGTGTCTCTTAGGTATGACAAAAAAGTTCTAGAAATGGATAATAGTGCTCCTTGTGCAACATTTTGAATATATTTAATGCCTTGAATTATATACTTGAAAATGGTTAAAATGGTAAATTTTATATTGTGTATCCTTTACCCCCCCCACACACACGCATACAAACTAAAACCCAGCTGACAGACACTGGGACTTTAAGCACTGTGTTCTATTTGTGACCTATCAGTGAACATTAATCAAGTTGTCTATTGTTCATAAGCCCCTCCAATGTCATAGAACAAAAACTAGATTTGCAGTCAAAAGATCTCTCTTCAAATACCACATCTGCTTCAGACTAATTGTGTTATCAGGGAGTGGCTAAGATCTGTCTGGGTTTTCTCAGGCTAAAAGGGGAACAAGTCCCTCTGCAGGGTTTCACATCAATTGCTGACACAAGGGTCCCCATTATGTTGCTGGTTGACCTTGGGGAGAGAGGGCCCAGGCAGCTTTGACTCCTGACTAAAAGGGCATGTAAGCTCTGGGCCAGTTTACCCATTCTTCATTATTCCTTTCACCAAAGTGAAATGTGGCAGCTACTGGGTGTGGACTTCTAAAAGGAAGCGAGACAGCTGCTGACAGGGGAACTTGAGGAGGGCCCCCTCGGAAAAGGGAAGGAAGATGAGCTCATATTGAGATAAACTGTTTGCACGGGGTTTAAACTAGATAAAGCCTGTGTTTTCATATTTCTTGAAAAAGAGATCCACACTACAAACAATCCTACTAGCTACTTTTCCTGCAAAAGTGATCACTCTTTTACCCAAGCTTCTCTGGGGGAAAAAAAAGCTGCAAATCCCTGTTACGTTCTTTGAGCCCTCCGCGACTTTCCACGGTACTCAATGGAGAGAAATACTTGATCATAGCTGAATCGCCAAAGATGCCGTGCCATTAGGAAGAGAAGAAACATGAGGACATTCATTCCCTTCCTATTCTCCAGATCACTTCTCCTCCTGCCTCAATTTCCCTAAAGCTGTCACTACGTTTGTTCGGAAATGGAGAAATATAACTAGCGGATGCTGCCCTCTGCTGGCACGCAGGCCTCATTAGAGGCTGCACAGCCAGACTCGGCTTCTCCAAGACTTTTTTTGTGTTAATAGTTTGGAGCACATAACATGTTTCTGATCAAAACAATTCAGGCTCCCAGGCTGCCCACCCAAATACATTTATCCTGAGAGGAAAGCTTGCCTGGTACAGCCGAGAGAGGTACAGAATGCCGGATGTTTTCTTCTTCCCGGCCCTATAAACTAGGCTTCGTCTGTTCAGAAAAAGACAAGCGTGGAACAAGTTCCCTGAGGCAGTGAAGGTGCCTCCGTCAGTGATTTCCAACCGGTGTGCCGCGGCACACGCGTAAGGAAGATCTCAAGTGTGCTGCGAAAAAGTTTAGAGATCATTAATCAAATTAATTTCTAAAGCAGTTCAAAGCACAGTAAGTATATTCATTTTTTTACTTTTTTTTTTTGTTGTTTGTTTGTTTAGCAGGCCGGGGCCAGGTTTGAACCCGGTGCACAAGGTCAGTGCTCTAACCATTGAGCATTGGCACCTGCTCTTTTTTTTTTAATCAACATAATTTAAGTTTGCTGAGGAAGTTTAACTGCAAGTTCAAGTGTGCTGTGAGATTAAAAAGGTTGAACAACACCTATGTCCTTGCTGTGTCTCTTTCAGCTTCACTTCACCTGTGATATTTCCACTACCCTTGGTTCTCTGAGCCCCAGTTGGCACAGCACATTGGTTCCTGATGAGGCCCTCTGTCTCCTTCTGCTGCCATGGCCTGCTATAGCCATGTCCCTCCATCTGGATCTCAGCAAGCTCTCAAACGTCATTCTATTACTGTCCTGACACCCTCATACCTACACCTTCTGCCCATCCTCCCGGACTTTGCTAACCAGGTCCCCAAGGCTGGGGATGCTGAAGACCACCTAATAACCCCTCAGAAAATGATGCTTAAACTCTGTGCCCTGTGCCTCAGCGATAGGCAAGGAAGCTATAAGACTGTTCTCACAGTCATCTTCACCTGTCCCCTTTGTTGCTGCCACCCAAGAGATTAACCAAAGGCCAGGCACAGTGGCTCATGCCTGTAATTCCAGCACTCTCAGAGACTGAGGTGGGTGGATTGCCTGAGCTCAGGACTTTGAAACCAGCCTGAGCCAGAGTGAGACTCTGTCTCTAAAAATAGCCAGGTGGTGGGCAGGCACCTATAGTCCCAGCTACTTGGGAGGCTGAGTCAAGAGAATCACTTAAGCCCAAGAGTTTGAGGTTGCTGTGAGCTGTGATGCTACGGCACTCTATCCAGTGTGACAGAGTGAGACTGTCTCAAAATAAATAAATAAATAAAAGAAAAGAAAATATTAACAAGGGAAACCACTAGATTCAGATGCTCAGATACAATTTTAACTGGAAACATTAGGTTCTGAGGGAATACTGAATAAATCACACTCTTTGTACCCTAGCTAAGACCCCTTTTGCAAACCAGAATATGTTGAAATTATGCTGGAAGGATGTGAGTGATGCTGGAATTTTTCAGATTCCCAAACTGCCTTAAGAAATATTCCATGGCTCTACTTGCCAGGATAAAACCAAACCCACAGGAAACTGGGTTCCTTTTGCCCGTGAAATGAATCAGCAGGCCATTTCTTCAGTCTCAAGGGGATCAATGAACAAACTGTCTGCCAGAGTGACCATAACATTTTACATTCCCATGGGTAATGTATGAATGGTCTGGTTTCTCGATGTCTTCATCAGTATTTGGAGTATTTGGAGCCACTATTTTTTATTTTGGCTATTCTGATAGCCACGTAGTGATCTTGTGGTGACAAATTGCATTTCTCTGATCTGATAATTAACAATGTCGAATATCTTTTCAGGGGTTTATTCCCCATCTGTGTATTTTTTTTTTTTTTTGAGACAGAGTCTCACTATGTTGCCCTCGGTAGAGTGCCGTGGCATCTCAGTTCACAGCAACCTCCAACTCTTGGGCTTAAGTGATTCTCTTGCCTCAACTGTACTAACTGACCCGGCAAGAAGACCCCTAAAAGCTCCTAACTGTTTCAGCCTGAGTCCCCGTCCATCTCAAAACCCTCTTTTTGGTTTAATTCTGAGAACAGGTTTCTGACAAGGAAGTTCTCTGAGTTCCCTGACTCCCTAGCAATGTCTAAACACAATGATGAGAAACTTAACCTCAACCTCCCTAGCCAGCTAAACAATGGTAAAAACTCACTCAAGCAGAGATTCCCAGGAAACTGAGTTTCCCAGGTATTGGGCTTTCCAAGTTGTCCCCATGGTTACTGAGTTACCCCCCTGAGCCAACTACCTGACTGTGACTCCGCCTTATAACCCGCCTTTTTTGCTTTTGTACATGCTTGCTTTGCCACATCAGCACAAAAAGGGTATAAAAGGCTGCCTGCATTTCTCTTAGGGACCGTTTGCCTTTTGGGGGCAGCGGTCCATCTGTGCAGATGCAACTACTTGATTTGGCCGTTTGCCTTTTGGGGGCAGCGATCCATCTGTACAGATGTAATAAATGACCGTCTGAGTTGGGCCGTCTGCCTTTTTGCAGTGGCCCCCTTGTGCAGGAGTAAATAAAATCACCTCTGATTTGTACCCAAAGTGGGGGTCTGTGTTTTTATGGGTGGCCTCAGTTACAACACAACCTCCCAAGTAGCTGGGACTACAGGTACCCACCACAATGCCTGGCTATTTTTTTTTTTTTTTTGTAGTTGTCATTGTTGCTTGACAGGTCTGGGGCAGGTTTGAACCTGCCAGCCCAGTGTATGTGGTCATCCCCTTAGCTGCTGAGCTACAGGTGCCGAGCCCATCCATGTACTTTCAAACTCCTGGCCTTGAGCAATCTTCCTGGCCTCCTGAGTTGCTGGGATTACAGGCATGAGCCACTGCTCCCTGGGGCCCATCTGGATAGTCTCTTCAGAGAAATTTCTGCGCATTACCTTGCCCATTTACTAATTGGATTTATTTAATGTTGAGTTTTGTAAGTTTTTAAAAATGTTTTCTGGATATGAGTACTTTGTCACATATGTGGCTTGTACATATTTTCTCCTAATCCATAGTTTGTGTTTTCATTCGTTGCATATGGATTTTCACAGAGAAAAAGTTTCACACTTTGATGAAGTTCAAGTTATCTATTTTTCCTTTAATAGACCATTCTTTTGGGGCTAAATCTTAAAAACTCTGCCTAGCCCTAGACCTCAGAGATTTTCTCCCATGTTTTTTCCTTGAAATTTTATAGTTTTTTTTTTTTTTTTGTAATTTCAGGTTAATTCCAGGGTACAAAGAATTAGGTTACAGTGTTTGCATCTGTTAGGTAAAGTCCCTGTTGTAGTTGTGTCCCACCCCCAGGAGGTCTGCCATATACCCCCCACATTGTACCCGTTAGATGGGAGCACACCAATCCAATCTCCATCCCTCCTCTCCTTTCTCCCCTCCTTCCCTTCCCCTTCCCCCTTCTTGAATTGAATTGCGTTCTAAAAGTTTTTTTTGAGACAGTCTCACTATGTTGCCCTCAGTAGAGTGCAGTTATGTCACAGCTCACAGCAACCTCCAACTCTTGGGCTTAAAGGATTCTCTTGCCTCAGCCTCCCAAGTAGCTGGGACTACAGGCGTCTGCCATGATGCCTGGCTATTTTTTGTTGCAGTTGTCATTGTTGTTTAGCTGGCCCGGGCTGGGTTTGAACCCGCCTGCTTCGGTGCATGTGGCCAGCGCCCTACCCACTGAGCATGGGCAACAAGCCCTAAAAGTTTACAGTTTAACATTTTACATTTATGTCTGTGGTCCATCTGGACTTAGTTTTTGTATAGGTTTAAGACTTAGATTGAGCATGATTTTTTGTTAAGCCATTGGAAGTCCAGTTGCTCCAGTACCGTTCATTGAAGGTGTTATCCTGCCTTCATTGAATTGTTTTTTGTGCTTTTGTCCAAATCACATTTTTTTTTTTTTTTTGTAGAGACAGAGTCTCACTTTATCGCCCTGGGTAGAGTGCCGTGGCGTTCACACTGCTCACAGCAACCTCCAGCTCTTGGGCTTAACCGATTCTCTTGCCTCAGCCTCCCGAGGCAGTATTCATTCTTGACACTAGGAACCATGGGACCAGGGAACATCCAGGCAGACCTAATAATCCAACTTACATTTGAACCCTGGTTGATTTGTGCAGCAAAGCAGGGAGACCAGTTGGAAAAGCAGTGCGATGATCCAAGTAAGGGATTATGGAAACGTAGACAGTGGCAGTGGATGGAGAAAATGCAGGAGATAAACTGACATTTGCAAATGAAAATCAAATATAGGTTGTATGAGAGAGGAATTAAAAAGAGGCTCCAAGGTTTTTGTCTTGAGCAACTATGTGGATTGATAATTATTAAAATAAGGAAGATAGTAGAGGTTAGAGGCTATCATGGGAGCAAGATCAGCAGATCAAGTTTGAAGACATCAGGTGTGAGTGGTGTGTTAAATTCCTGAATTGACTCCTCCATGGAGCTCAGGTAGGAGTTCTGGTCTAGAGATCTAAATTTGAAAGTCATTGATGTAGAGAATAAGGGGATGAGATAATCATGCATGTAGCTGTGTGGGTCTGTTTTGCCTTTCTATAAAGAAAATACTTGAGACCAGGTAAGTTAAAGAAAAGAGGTTTATTCTGTTCTCAGTTCTGCACCCTTACCAAGAAGCATGGTGTTGGCATCTTCTCCTGGGGGCTTTAGGAAGCTTCTAACCAAAGCAGGGTGTCACACAGGAAAGGAAGGAGCAAGAGGGAAGAAGTGGGGCCAGGCTCTTTTTGACAACCAGATATCAATCCACAAACTAAAGTGAGTGAGAACTCATTATTTCAGGGAGGGCACCAAGCCATTCATAAGGGATCTGCATTCATGACCCAAACACCTCCCACTTCCACTAGGCTCCACACAGAATACTGAGGATCAAATGTCAACATGGGATTTGGAGAGGCCAAACATAAATCATATCTGTAGTGTAGACAGAAAACAGAGGAAGACATCTCAGGGACTCTAATGTTTACAAGTTGGGAAAAGGACATAGAACCAGCAAAAGAGATCAAGAAAGCCACTCGAGTACAGTGCATGGGGCCAGAGAGACAGCAGGGAAATCGGGCAAACACAGTGCTCTGAGAATAAAGTGAACAGAGTGTCTCTAGAATCACAAAGTGGTAACTATCAAAAGCTGTTCATAGGTCAATCAAATGAAGACCCAAAACACTGATGACCAGGTACAGCAATTTCAAGGGAGCTGGTGAGATTGATAAGGACAGATTTTTGGAGATGTGGAAGCAGAATTTGCTTATAGTAGTTTCAAAAGCAAATGGCAGGAAAGCACCTGGAGACAGTTAAGTATAAAAAACTCTTCTTAAAAGTTTAGCAATAATGGAAGGAGAGAAGAATGGCAGGAGTCAAGAAAAGAATTTTTTTTTTAACCATAGGAATAAGAGTATGTTAAGAAACATTCATTATTTTAAGCAAATTTACTGATTAATTTATAGTATCATATGTGAAGTTAATAATTAACACCCATACCTTAATTATGAATGCAATAGTGGAAAAAAAATTCTGTAAGATTTAGTTGGAAGCATTCATGCAAAGCCTTGCTTCTGGATAGCAGGAAGTTTTTCTAAAGTGATTCATGGTACATTTGTCTACATTCTTTAATATTTTACATCTCCTTCTGCTTTTGCACAGATGTTAACTTCTTATCAAAAATTTCAAAACCCATAAAATCTTTTTCCAAAAGCATAACTTACACATAGTTTTATAACTAATCTTGCCTCTAAAGGGCCATGACTATAATGGTGGTTTTGTGCAAGGCTTCTCATATTTCATATTTCTCAAACTTCATTTTAAATAATTAAAAAATTAAAGCCTTTTAAAAGAATAATGAAAATATCCATCCCTTAAAATTAATGTTAAATCTACCCAGTTCCTTTCTTTGCTCATAATTTTAAAATATCAATAATTTAATTCATTCTCTATGTAATTGTGTTTTAAAACCTGATTTGCCCAAATTAAGTCCTACCAAAATCTTAATAATTGCTTATAGCTATTTGCCAGTTCTTCATTAGATCAAATACTATTGCATCGAGCTATTGTATAATAAAATGAGAGTTATTAAACTTTTAATAACCTAGTTAATTTTCTATCAAGTGTCAGTGTTTATTTCAATAAGCAGTCTCTTTCTCAGTGTCTCTTAATTAAACAGCTGAGCACCACAATTATTTTCCTCAGATGTCTTCTTGTTTTCTTTTAATTATGTATCCCTTAAATTATAATCATTATATTTTGTCCTGGGCATATTAAAACAAAACTTTTCAAAAAATTTTCTGTGGGTTTTTTTTATTTTTTATTTTTTGGTAGTTGTTGTTCTTCTTTTGTTTCATTTTTTGAGAGCCACAGTCTTGCTCTGTTGACACAGATAGAGTGCCGTGCCGTGGTGTCATTATAATTCACTGAAACTCCAAACTCCTGGGCTCAAGAAATCCTCCTGCCTCAGCCTCCCAAGTAGCATGGACTACAGGTATATGCCATCAAGCCCAGATAATTTTTTCTATTTTTGGTAGAGACAGGATCTTACTTTTCTTCAGGCTGGTCTCCAACTCCTAAGCTCAAGCAATCCTCCCACCTCAGCCTCCCAGAGTGCTAGAATTCTAGGTTTGAGCCATTGCACGTGAATGAATTTCAGGCGAATGAAAGAGGATTCTAGGTTTGAGCCATTGCACGTGGCCCTAAAGTAATTTCTTACATTACCTATTACTCAATATATGTATAATCATGCTAAGTGAAAAACTATTTTTTAACTGTAAGTTGTTTTGTATTTTAGTGATTTATTTATCTTATTCTAATCAGAACAAGTTTTTCTGAATTGGGTTTTCTTATTGTTCTTCACAGAAATCTATGCAAATAATTTTCCTTAATCTATTAGTCTCATAACTAAGCTATTGTTTCTGAACAGAACGCTAGCTTCTATAGTATTTATGTAAACATTTTTTCCCATCTTGGTAGACTTCTATTTTTACCAATGTATTTATTCATAATCTCAGTGGTTTGCATGTCTTATTCAGGCTTTTTCAGTGGATAATGTAAACAATTTCAGAAATCTAAAGAGGAAAAACTCCGAATCTTAACATAAAATATATAGTTTCAGAATATCCCTCAAACTTCCTCAAGGAGAGGACAGCATTGCCTGATATCCTCACATGTTTTAAAACTCTGAAATATCAGCACAGTGGCTCACTTTTTCAAGGATAAAACAACTTTTACTCTCCAAATCGTTTATGCTGCTGAAAAATTTTAAAGCATTCAATCCATGATAAAATGCCGACAATACAGCTATTGACAGCAACAGGTAAAAACAGTATCTGTAAAGTAGACAGTGCTTTCTCCAGGTTTGAATCAAACAGGATATCACATATCTCAGATCTTGTTCTTGGTAAAAAGGGATTAAAGGAACTGAGAGAAATGCTTTGGCTGGCACTGGCTGAGCTGTTGGAGGGATGAGGAGGTGTTAGTGAGACAGATCCAGTATCTTTTTGTTTCATTAAAATCCTGGCTTGACAGGAAACATAGGAGAAACGTACCCACAGCAATGGTGCATCCGCTCTGCAGGCCAAAAAGTAGATTCTCCCACCACTGCTTAAAATAAAGAAACTTATAGTTCTCTTTCTGTCGTGTTTCTGGCCACGGTCATCTTTCTTCCCTTCTTCTGTATTCACTATTGTACTCTGTTCCAATCACTTAATTTTCTTTCTTAAAATTCTGAATGCCTAAAGTAAAAGCCTTCAGGAAACTGTCCATGACCGTGTGCCAATCTAGTTCAAAATCTATATAGACACTTGGACTTGTTGAAGTGAGAATGTGACTTGATTGACCTACTTTTAGCTTACTTTATTTTAAATTAGAAGGATGGAGTGAATCTGAGGGTGAACTGAATTCTAATTCCAAATGCTAGAGTTTCTTATTCCACTCTTATTCCATAGAGTGTGTTGAATGAGTTAGTGGTGGCAACATTTAACATTTGATTGGGTAGATCCTACTGCATTTGCTGTTTTTAAATTGATTATGATTTGGAAGGGATTTCACTTATTTACCACATAAATATTTATTGAGCATATACTATATGAGCAAGAAGTCTTTGGAGGCTGTATCTCTTGGGGGAAACTCAACTCCTTCAATAAAGAGTCATAGAAACATCTGAAATACAATGTGAGTGCTCTGCCATCACAGGTCAGACGGTGCTTCCCTTCTTCTGGGAGGGGACAGTGATAGGTTAGAGGTTTCACAACTAGCAAGGCTTGAATGAGGCCAAAAGCCACTGCAGACAGAGGAAAAGTCTGAGCCAAAAGGAAGGTACCCACATGTATTGGTATAAGTAAACTTGGACAGGTAGCCTGAGTTCAAGTTTTGAGGTACTCAGCATGCCCTGATAAGGGCACAATACAACATCAAAAGTTATATGAACCATTGGGTCCTTCCCAGTGATGAACAGAAAAAACACAAACCCCATGCACCATTTTCTCAAAGGTTTCCATGGATGGAGACCCTGGCATACCTATATAATGTTTCACTACTGAAGTCAATTAAAAAGGAATTCCTTTCTGAGAATTACAGAAACATACTATATAAAAGCAAAGTCCTTCTCCTTAAGGCAGTCTAATATCAACTGCTACAAACTTGCAAAAAGTTTTTTAACTTTGACCGTGGATAAGGAATAATTTACTTGGAGTAAGTAATAACTAAATAGCATTGGTTGAACTACATATATTTTGGCAAGAGAGCAGACTGGTGAGGATTTCCAGATGGATAGTAGATGGATTTGCTGCTATTTCCACGGATGAGTGTCTGTGTGTGTATTTTATATAATACATTGGGAATTTCTGCTATGTTTTGATCAATTACTACGTGTATTTAGGGTTTTCAGGTGAATGAAGGAGAAAATATATAATATCAAAAAACTTTTCATTTATTATTATTGAAAAACATTTAAGGACCTCATGAGAGTTAATTAGGGGGAACTTAAAATACCGTCCACAAATTCTAAATACAACGGATTATACTATCTAGGATTGTACTATCTATGTACATATTAATATTTTCTTACTTATACAGTGTAGTCTGGAATACTGGATTGTAAACAGAATGAAATACTCAAGTATAATTACTCCTACACAAAATAGTCCATATCAACCTATTCTTGGTGACCTATTTTCAGTGAGATTTCCCCAGTAGTGCAACCACCCAAACAAATCTCCAGCAGACTGTGTCTTATAGTCTTGAAACCTCACATTTAAAATGCCAGCATTTTTCCTGTTTATAACTGAAAACTCACTGTGTGAAATGCACTTTTTTCTCCCAGAGGAAGACCCAACCTGCCTCATAGCAAAGGGGTTATTTGCCATTATCAATAATAAAGAGGCTTATCTGGCTAAATATTTCATCTTCACTTACCTGAATGCCATTGAGTGTAATATAACTTAACCTCTTGTCATATTTATGGAAACTAAAAAGATTTTTTCCCCAAATTAACAGACCTATAGAATTCCAATTTTAAGATAGGAATAAAAAGAGGACATCTTTAAAAGCTCCCTCCAGAAGCAAAAGTAGAATGCCTTCTAATGAGTATATTGCTGTTTTTTGGGGGGTGAGGGATTAGTATAAAATGTTGAATAATTTATGGAGAAATACTGGATGTGCTGTGTGCATCTGTTTTTGTGCCAAGAATACTGAATAGTTAAAATGCAATGAAAGGTTAAGAAGAAAATCAGTTGGAATCACAGGTAAGAGCAGCACATGATTGGATGATGTCTTATGGACAGATAATGCCTGATGTGCTATACTTGAAAGGATTTAAGAGCAAGGGCAATGTGCACTAGCCACTAATTAGATGTGATTTCATATTTATGCTTCCTTCACAGAAATTAATTCTGCAGACAGTTTTGCCATCTTTATTCAAAATTCTTCAGTTTAGCCAAGAGTCATATGCATACCAATCATTCTCTGAAGTGTTGGCACCAAAACCTTACCTTTCTCACAAAAGAAAAGCTTCCTCCAACAAAAATTAAGCCCCAAGTTGGCATAAACTTAACTATAGAAATTATGTGACATTTTTGCAGTGTAAGTGTTGAATAGAACATAAAAGAAGAGTATTTTAACATATTCATTTTGCGAACATATTTTCCTAATTATACAATTATTTTGAATATGGTAGGGTGGAATAATGAAGAGCATGAAAGGCAGTTCAGAACAATATGCAAAACCCAGCTAACTTCTTCATTTAAGCTTCTCCTTGAGTAAATAATCTAAAACGACTAATAGAGGCATATCCTTTTGTTTCTTTCATATAGCAAAAAGGGTCAAAGTGAGCTTATGATACTGAATGAAACTGCAAATGTTCTATGCCCACAAAGAAGTGCTGCCCACTTTAAAAACAAATAAAAGAATCCACATAGTTATTTTGCCTTTCTTTTTTTCTGAATTTCGACTCAAAATCTGATCCAAACAGTCTAGCATTAATTTTATTTCCTTTTCTCATATGGCCCCAACCAAGGTTTTCTGTACATTCTATATCTGTAACCAGATTAACTTCTTAAAGACAAAAAGCATTTATTAAACTCCAAACACAGTGTAGAGTGCATAATAACTGTTAAATTCAGATGAAGATATTACTTTTGATGTCATATTTTTAGGTTGCAGGCAGGAAAGTCAGGCTCAAAGTACATAAGGTATGTGCTACAATTAAACTTAATAATTTTCCTAAATGATATAATCTTCAAATATTAATAAACCAATATCAGTTTTGAGCAGCAGGAAAAATATATATATTTAGCCTTATTTATATATGTGTATCTTTAAATATATATATAAACATAAAAATATGTGTTTAATACATAACATCATAAACGTACTTAACATGTCATTTCCCTACTTTGGAAGCGATCAAAAAAAACTTTACTATAACCAAACACTTCTAATGAATAATCCATTCCATTTAGTCATATTTTTCATGCAGACAAAAGTTTTGCATCCACCTCATACAGAACAATGTATTTTTTCATTACATAAGGAAAAAATATGCTTATATTTTAGTCCCTAACAGCTGTCACCTTCTCTTTTTCCTAAAGGGAATGATTCCTTAACTTAACGCTTCATGTATCTTAATACACATATAGCCAATAACAAAATTCTATTGTATTTTTCATGAATTAAAAGGGGAAAAAAGCTAAAAATCAATTTAAAACCAAATTCTGAGAAGATTTATCTATAGATTACTTTCTATTACATTATTTTTTTGTAAAATGCAAGTTGCAAGCAATTTGCAAAATTACTCTTTATGCCAAAGAACTATGACAGCCTTCAAGCAAGCTGACTTTGTGGTTGTTAAGAAAGCCTGTGTACTGGCAGAATTCTGGCTGAAATGTCACAATCATACATGTGTTCACTGTAACAAGGACAAATACAAGGGTTTCAAAGGTGGAATGTAGTAAATAATTTGAGATGGGCACATGATAAAATTGGCCTAAAACTACAAATATGCTCAAGTCTATCCTTTAAGATGTCTGCTTTGTTTAGGTTGTGACTGTGATCTCTTCCAAAATAGATCTTTTTGAGCTACACTATTTCCTCTTATTGCTACTCCAGGCACTGAGTTAATCTGCTCTGAGAAAATGTCTAGTTTCAATTCCTATGTCTTATTATCTCAAATTTAGACTTCCACCAATCAGTAAGGCAGCAGGCTTTAAGCTACAATCCTCTAGTTTTCTTCTTCCCTCCATAGTATTAGCTTCTGTGGAATTTTGAGTACTTATTGCCTTCACTTTTCCTTTCTGGATATTTCTCTGATTCTACCTGTTCCATGCTAAATCTTTACCTTCCCAGGGAAGATACTTCCTTGAGGATCACCAAAGCCTGACTCCAGAGAATGGCACCATGTCCATCCATGATACCTATTACATGTATATCAAGTAAAGTCATGTATGAGAAAGTGCTTGTTAAACATTCAAATATTATACAAAGGGATGCTATCATTATATTCCAAATAATCTATCAGACTTCCACTGTGACTACCATGAGGTAACAACCTTTTAACCAAGCTTCCTGATTCCCTGTCTCATGCTGCTTTAATCTACCCTGTGCACTCTGATACCTGAGTGATCTTCCCAAAATGAAGAGATCTTCTCAGGTCATTTCCCTGCTCAAAACCCTTCTGTAGCTTTCCATGTGTAATGCAGCCATCCCGAACATTTTTGACACTAGTCACCAGTTTCATTGGAAGACAACTTTTCCATAGACCAGGGATAGGAGGATGGTTTCAGAATGATTCAAGTGCATTGCATTTACTGTGCACTTCATTTCTGTTATTATCACATTGTAATATACAAAGAGATAATTATACAACTCAGCATTAAAATAATCAATGAGTTACGGGGAGCAGCTATAAATACAGATGACACTTTACTCCATCACCCTCCACTCACCTCCTGCAGTGAGGGCTGGTTCCTGTTGGTTCCTAACAGGTCACAGACCAGTACTGGTCCACCAACTGGGGGTTGTGGATCACGGGTGTAATGAATAGATTTCAAATTCAAAAACATTAAATCGGCCATTGCAAATTCTACCTACTACTTGAAACTTCCCACTGTTAAAAATCCCTCCCGATAGTTTACTGCCCAACAAACACCACAGTCTCATGCTCTCTCTCTGCTTCTCTGTTGACAACCATTTTCCCCTTGATGCTCTTTGTTCCCTTGGTGACTAATGAAGCCCTATCCATCCATTCTGTAGGATCTACATACAACTCATTCTCCTCCTAGAAATCTTCCTAGTGGTGAATTTAAGAATAAATATATCCCATACAATCCCATGCCCATAGTCCACAAATTCTGACATGCATGAGAACTACTTATGTGTACATATTTCTATATTGTGAAAGTTGGCAGACCACTAGAGGAATTGCACTGAATTGCTCTGTACTCGTGTCATCACTATTGACTATTAAGTATGTTAAAGTAGTAATTTGGAACATCTAGAAAAGGTGATATTAATTTTTAAAAGGAGTTACTAGTGATTTTCAAATATAGTAAAAAGAAATAGCTTAAACATGAAAAATAAAGAAAATATTATGGGAAAACACACACACAACAAATTGCTGAAATGAAAAAAATATAGCCAAATCTTTTATCTATTTCATAACAGAAAACAATAAACCTGGGTCTAGCAAGTTATGTGTGAAGAAAGAAAATAAACAAGAATAGGGAACGGCAAGAAGAGGTATTGTTGGCAATATGAAAGATGATTGTGTCCTGCGTGCTGATACAAACGTCATTTAGGACCCCCATCTCATTCATCTGCTTCATTCATCTTCCCACCTGCTGACAGACTTCAATCTCTGGACCAGCTCCAAGACTCTCTGCCCTCCTGACGTTCCTCTGGCTTGTAAAGACTACGAGGTCAACCACTGTAGTCCATACTCCTCCTTCTAGGGTTACTCTGAAACTGAAACTGCCTTAAGAAGAGGAGAAAGAGATGGGAAGATATCCAGGACCTTTGTCCTGTGGCACTAGCTTTGTTTTAGGACTCACCAATATCTCTACCTTAAGAAAACTGAACTAAGATTAGTAGTATTAAAAGACTGGCCTGGCTTTCCGGATCTGGCTGAGAGGGTGTCACCATCATGGGAGTCGATATTCGCCACAACAAGGACCGAAAGGTTCGTCGCAAGGAGCCCAAGAGCCAGGACATTTACCTAAGGCTGTTGGTCAAGCTGTACAGGTTTCTGGCCAGACGAACCAACTCTACCTTCAACCAGGTTGTGCTAAA
>CAUYON010064989.1:0-26268 GCA_963573935.1 Arctocebus calabarensis
GTCTTTATATAGTGATCAAGAAAATGCCATGAAGGCTATCTGTAACAGTACGATCAAAATATTTCTGAATGTATATGAAGCACATTGTGCCCTATGATTGCACCAATGTACACAATTATGATTCAATAAAATTATAAAAAATATACACTAGCATAAAAAACTGTCACATATGCTTTCTTTCTTACATCTTATTGGCCAACAATATCAAGGACCACAAGTAATTCTAAGAGAAAATGACAAATCTCCATAATTGCTCTGGATAGTTAACATCCTGATTATTACTTAGAAGGAGGAAGTTAATTAATATTTTGAGACCACACTCTCTCCACCCTGAAAAGTCTAATGAATTCTTCTTATATTTAGAACACAATCACACAACACTTCTCAGTCTTTTGGCTAAGATCAAGTGTAGAAAACAATCATGTCTTCCCATTTGAGACATTGCAGAGTGCAGTTACTACTTACAGCTTATAGCCCAGGATTTCTTAGGCATACGCTAGATAGAGCTCCTACTAAAATCATAGTGATCTAAAATCTGTATCATAATTTTGTGTCCTCTGAACATTCCTATTCCTACTGACTGGTATAGAAATAAAACACATACAATGAAATGAAAAATGGATGATGGAAAATATAGAACTGGAACTGGCCATATCTTTAATTAAATCTCATGATGTAAGACTAGGAAACGCTTCCTTCCCTGACAGATCATCTCCTATAGGTTCCATCATCTGAGTGTAGGAAGAGGGAGAGTGATGTACCTGACAGTATCTGAGCCTTCAGAGCAGGCTTTGTACTGCTCCACGAATGGCCTGAAGTTTCTTTAGAATATAAGCCATGACAAGCTTTACCAGGTAGAGCTTGTGATTCTGACAGTATAATTTCCCTCAAAACTGTGTGGTTGCTGCTCAATTTCTTCTAAGACATTCCATGCACAAGTAATTACAGTCAAATATTTTGTATCTTACTTAAAACTTAAAGACTCCTTTCTTTTATGTATCATCCTCTTACTTACTACAAAATACTCCAAAAATATCAGAAAAATAGCTTTAGGTGGAAAATAAACCAAACTTGATCTTTTCTACAGAGAACAAAAGGGGTTGGAAATAGGCTTGGGAAGAATAGTCTTAACATGCTCAAGTCCATGTTGGAGAACAGCCATCAGTGACTGGTTTGGGGCATGAGCCATGTGCATGTGTGTTTCCTCAGTCCTCCGAGTTTCCAAATATGTGGACTTTCAGTCAAGGAAAATTACCTTTCCTAGGCAGAATGATAATCTTTATCAACTGCCTTTACACTGGTAAATTCTGGTTCAAGTATGGCTCTCTGTTAAGCTCCTAGAAACAGTCAATAATTACATGCACTTTGGGAACACACCTACGGTGCATCTTAGCAGGGTACTGGGGAAACTTATTAAAGGTAGAGTATCAGTGTCTTTATATAGTGATCAAGAAAATGCCATGAAGGCTATCTGTAACAGTATGATCAAAATATTTCTGAATGTATATGAATTGTGCCCTATGATTGCACAAATGTACATAATTATGATTCAATAAAATTATTTAAAAAAAAAATGATGACATGGTCATATATCACTTGATGTGGAAAGATAAAAAAAAATGTTCTATCATTTTTTCTAGGCTTTTTTTTTGCATATGCTGTTCCTTTAAATGAACAGAAATACACAGTTTGTGGCAAATATTTTGACACTATTACTTTTTAAGATGTGATCCTCCCATCACAAATGTGACAAATTCCACTGAAACAATGCCTCATTCCTAGATTTTGTTACTTTTAGCACTAGAATTCAGGTACCAAATTCTGTATTAGTTGAAGTTACGTTTAGCTGTGAGTGGCAGAATAACTACTATAAAATTCTTTGACACATAAAATTCCAGCCAGTATTCGTGGACTCTTCACAGTATTTTTAAAAGGATAGCAGAGTATGGCAGACAGTAGAGAATGTGGTCTGGTGTCACACTGCCTGGATTAAGTCTCACCTCACTTGCTATATGCATGGCCTAGAAGACATAACTCTATGCATGTGTGCTTCAACCTTTTCACCTACACAACTGAGATAATATATACCTCATGGGTTTACTGTGAGAAATAAGCAGTTAATGCAGATAATATAATGAGCTCAGAACACTTCTACGGACAGAGTAAACTATAAATGTGTTCCCCTGTGATCAAACAGCATTTGCTATGCAACTACCACCCAAAAACTGGTATCTTAAAATATGAACCATTGATGTTCCTCACAGTTCTTTGGGTCAATAGTTTACCCAGGCTGGTTTGGGGTGATCTTTGCTGAACTCTAGGCTACTTTGCTCATGAGTATATGGTGAGCTGGTAGGTCTGCTGGAACTGGCTTGTTATTTTGACCTCATCTGAGATAGCTGAGATAACTAGAGCCTTTATTAATGTGTTTTCTTATCCTCCATCAAACTAGCATGAGCTTTCCCATGTAGCAAGTTCTAGTGTACCAACTTTTTAATGAATCTCTGCTTGAATTGTTTGCTACAATCACATTGGCCAAAGCAAGGAAAAGTCAGCACATGTTAAAAGAGTGCAAAATGATTCTAATTTTCAATGACAATAGTTATAAAATTATAGGAGCAGAAGAGAAATTTGTAGTTGACTGCCACCATGATTACTATGGCTGTTAGTATTGAGCTGTGCCAGGAATGGCCTCATTCCCAAGGTAGTTAACATCAGTCTGCTTTCAGCCATAAAACTTTGCATTCCAACAGAAGGCAAAAATATACATTTTCACTCCAACAGAGGGCAAAAATATACATTTTCTTTTAGGACAAATGCTGAATGGGTCTGCAGTAGCCAGAATGATGCCTCACCTCCAAAGATATCCACATTCTAATCCCCAGAATCCATAGTTCATTAGGTGACAAGGGAGAATGTAGGTTACAAATTAAGGTTGCTAATCAGCAACCTGATTTAAGGATGTTGTTCTGGATTATCCAGATGGATACAAGGTAATCACAAAGTTCCTTACGAGTGAAAGAGGGAGGCAAAAGAGTCAATGTCAGAGACAGACTGGAGACTGTGTGCTGCACGCTGCTGGCTTAGAAGGTGAAGAAAGGGTCTATGAGTCAGGGAAAGCAGGAGGCCTCTGCAAGTTGGGAAAGACAAAGAAACAAATTCTGTCCTGGAGGCTTTAAAAGGAATGTAGCCCTGCTGACATTTTGATTTTAACCTAGTGACTCCATTTCAGACTTTTGATTTCCAGACGTGAAGTATAATCAATTTGCGTTGTGTTAAGCCACTAGGTTTGTTGTACTTTGTTATGGTAACAGTAGAGGAATGCTCTAATTCTACTAACATTTCATTGACCAAAACGCATCATGGTCTTGCATGATAACTTCAAGAGGAGTTGAGAAATGTATTTTTTTCTAGGTGGCTACACACTTAGCTAATTTTATAAATTTTGTTTCTGTGAAAGAAAGAGAGAAAACGTACTGGTGAAAGTGGCCACAGTAATTTTTGCCACAGAGAACTTACTGGTTTTGTCAATACAGAGCTCATGTAATTATAAAGCATTAAAAAAAAATTCTCCTTCAATCAGTGAGAACGTGATTTACAGTGTAAAACAAGGGACCACAAAGAGAAAGAGAAAGAAGAGTGGCTAATGATAAATATGTGTAAAAATAAACATCTATTCAGGAGTTTTAAATGAGTTTTAGTACATGCAAAAGCCACATAACACTTGGTATATAAATCAGCACTATACTTATGCTCATAATAATTTTTGTGATTATTGTTACGATTCTGCAAATAAGACACACCTAATCTGCTTCCATAAACTTAACTGCTTTTATTATTGTGTGCGTTATTTCCCATAAAATTTCAATTAGAGGGCAACAAAATATTTCTAATGCTATTTTTTCAAAGCCATCAGTTTTATCCCTCATTAGAAAGTTCAGAGTCCAGCCACATATCTTGCTCCATTTTCTTATAATTGTATAGATTTTATCCAATTTTATATTTTTCAGTTATTAATGATCATTACAGCAAACTGAGCATTATTTCTATGATGCTAATTGGTAATAGTCAAGGATAAATAATGTATAGATCCATTGCCAATCGAGGGAAGACACATAATCAAAACCAAATTAAAGAAAGAAATTCTGGGAAAATGAATGGTGAAGCATCTATAAAAACCCATTTTAGGACATTCAGAATTAAGTATTGTTGCATTTTCCTATGTCTACTTTATATGAACTCCACTCAGGGAAACCAGCTGTTTTTTTCTGAGCACCTATTATGTTTCTAATAAAGTGCTAGGTACTGTAAGTAAAAGAAAATAAAGAATATTCCCCGAATATTCAGTTTTTATAATAAATACTTACACAGAATAAATTACCATTGTTAATAAGTACTATGGCTGCAATTTTATTATAATTGTTATTATTTTGCTTTTAGAAATGCAACAATTGAGTCTCAGACAATGTAATTTATTTGTACTATAACACACCTAGCAAGTCAAACTGGAGTGAGTAACAAGATTTTGCTGAATCCAAAGTCCTTTTTCTTTTGCTTATAATATTAAGTTATTGATAGCCTGTTGGGGAAAGACAGCTATTTTCTAGGCCCACGTCTTGCTTCTTTCCCCCACTCTTGTTTCCAAGCCAAAGGAATAGTAAACAATTAGAGTTAAAATTTGTGAACATTTTCACAGGCCTCAATTCTTGCATTGGGTGGCATTTTAAACGATGAGTATGCTTGAATAGTTAAGAGCAAGATTTAGACATTTTAAGATTCATTTGCATTTAAATTTTTTTTATCTAATTCTAAATATTTGCTGATATGAAAATATAAATTTTTTTATGAAGGTAAAACAAGTAGAAATGAATGTGCTATGACCAAAATATGCAGTATAACTGTAGAGACAAATAATAGGATATATTTCCAGAAAGCACTACTTATAAATTACAAATAGTAATAATTAGAAAAAGATTAATGTGAGCCAGTAAGCATAAGTATATTCTTCCAGAACACTCTTTGGTTACATATTAATATTGGACACAATATAAACTCTCATGCAAATGTAGTGTGGAATTTGTGAAAACACATTCTTCCTAATGTAAGACAGACATACATTTGATTATTAACTCTTCTTCTATTTGAATAACTACTGATATGCTAATCTCTGTGACTCAATTTCTTGACCAGTATACTTAAAATGTAATATTTATATTTTATGAATATTTTATAAACACTATAAAATTTCAATGTAATGACCTGAAGTAGTAATATCCCTGGTAAAAATCCAATATACTTAGTATGTTCAACTGAAATCACTATATCTTTTAAACCATATTTTATTATTTTTATGATCCTTCTCAATCAGTTATAATCTAATTTATGTCATACTTTTTTTTTTTATTCTTTACCTTTAGAACCATGGAAGCAAAAGTACTCTCTATTTTATTACCATGTCCCAATATTTAGGACTATGTTTGGAATATATAATAATAGGAACACATAAATATTTGTGGAGTAAATGGGAGTATGATGCTTATTTGTAAAGACACCATTATTTTAATTTAAGCACTTTGGAATTTGAGATGACAACTGTGTGCAAGACCTTCTACATAGTCATTATGCTTTGTCAGCAAAAGGAAACACTTGCTCCTAGCTAATTAATAATGACCTTTGTTATCTTATAAAAAAGTCAAGTTATTACAATGAGACAAAGCTAGAATTGCATAGTCAGTAAGTTCAACATTGTAATGGCAGCAGCAACTCAGTAAAAATAAGTATATCTAATATTGTTAATAAATATGCTGTTATGGATTGAAATGTCCCCTGGAAAGATACACTGAACTCCTAATTGCCAATACTTAGACTTAGGAGAGACTGAACTCTTCTCTGTGGCCACCTAGTTACCATGCAAATTGAGCAGCTCATCATAATCTGAATGCTCTTTCACCCACCAAGCCATAAAGCTGGGTGGGTGTGGTATCACTCCGCTATCAGATGAAAGTAATGTACAAAGCATTGGGCTTCAGCAGGGTAAGTTAGGCGAAGAAGTGACTCAAATATGCATAGCCCCACTACTGCCACAAGGCCTCCTTGTCACATGTCACTTCTGACACCACTTGTCAGGGCCCAGGACTGGCCAGGTCTCGAGCCCGGCTTAACTAAATTCCAGATGCGGACCACTAAGTTATCTTGCTCAGAAATAATTTCTCTTAGGTGCCTGAGGGCTATCTACTTTAACTGGAGAAATAGAGATGGAGAGTGACTCTTAGAGAGAGTAAAGCAGTCTTCTTAGAAAGATAGATCTTAGTCTTTATCAGAGTTTTGTAGTCTTCAGCAGAGAGACGCCGTGCTGGCATGCTGCAGGCAGGAGAGAAGACAGAGTCAGCGTCAGAGTAATAGGGTCCGTGATAGAATGCACATGCTCCTTGACTGCCTTCTCCTCCAGCCTAATATAAGGCTGATCTCATGCTTCTCAACACCACAGGTGTGGAGACTGCCAATTCACCACTGCTCTCATCTCCTGAGCTCTCATGCTTGTTAGGAGAGCTAAATCCCTCCCCATGCCCTTTCCAACAAGATGTTTCATTATTGAGCTATACAGGTATTTCTTTTATAACTCTCACTCCTCCTAGCCATAGCCTATATGGGCTGCAACACCTCCTCTCTCCCAGTCTGTACCTGTGGCCTGATGAGGAGTTCCCTACAATGAATTAATTGAGGAAGAGAAATCTCAGCCCTGATTTACACATTCTTCTATGTGATATACCAATATCCCTTGAAGGTAAATGGTTGAATGACTACAGGCCCTTTCTGGGGCATCTCTGAATGACAGAAATGAAGAAAAATTGCCCAGGTGGGCCAAAAAGATAGGGCCGGTGGCCCAATGGGCCAAGAGGTAAGTTTCAAGGCACAGAAGACTATTCTTATGCCTCAACATCTAGAATTTTTCCTGCTAGATGTTGGATTGTTTGGGACCCATGACCACTTTTTTCTTTAACTATTCTCCTTTGTGAAATGGGTATATATAACCTATGCCTGTCCATAGTATTTTTGGAAACAGGTAACTTATTATATGGTTTTACAGGTTTACAGATGGTGAGGAATTTTGCTCCAGGAAGAATCCATATCCAGAGTTTCACTCATAACTAATTTAGAGAATGAAATTTGGGATTTCAAGTTAATAATAATGTTAATGAGATTTTTCACTCAAAGTTGATGCTGGAGTGGTTATAAATGGGGCATGTTGGGTTGGAGTGAATTTTGCCTAGGGGAAGGACCTGGATTTGGAGGGCCAGAGGTAGACTATGTGAGTTGAATTGTGTTTCCATAAACTATTTATTGACATCTAAACACCTAGTACTTTAGAATGTGGCATTATTTGGAAATAGAGTCATATCAGATAAAATTAGGAAGATGAGGTCATATTAGAGTAGAGTAGTCCAGTCTCTTAATCAGATGACTGTTCTCATGAAAAAAGGTCAGACAAAAGAGAGAAGCAGAGGTCGGAATTATCCTTCAACAGCTAAAATAACCCAACGGGCTTCCAGAGCTGAAAAGCGAGGAAAGATTCTCCCCTAGAAGCCTGAGGGAGACAAGGTCCAACCAATACCTTGATTTTAGACTTCCGGTATTCAGAGCTATGAAAGAACAAATTTCTGTTGTTTTAAGCAATCCAGTTAGTCATGCTTTGTTACAGTAGCCTAGGAAATATTTGTGCTCTTGGTAAATATAAAATTTTGTATTTTATGAAATACTTAATTCTGCATTAGTTGGATTGTTTTCTATAAAAATTATAAAGGATTATAATAGAAATGATCAAACTTCTTCAGTAAGAAATAATTCTGTGATCTTTCTTAGAACTCAAATATGATTCTTCTCCCTTCAGTGTCTAAATGGAATCATTAAAAATGAAATGTTTTAAGTTCAAAGATGTTCCAAGGATGGGAATCATCCAAATAAATTCATGTGCATACTGATTCCCGGATAGATGTGACTGGTGAAAGGTCATATAAAAAAGAAGATAGAAAAGAAAGTAAATATGTTAGGTCAAAAAAACCCAAAGCTGAGTCAGTTATCTCTATTATATTTTCTGTCCTCAAGTTAAGGAACACAGTGAGCAATATTTTCACCGTGTCTATAGTCAGCTCAACATAAAGGTGTTTTTTATTACAGGTGTACTTTTGTACCCTGACATTCAACATGCGTGAAGTAAATTATTATAGTTTTCACTAATGATTCTCTGAAAATTACTATGCTAATCTTTAAAATATTTTCCTTTAAGTTCTCAATCTTTGTGTCCTTTCTTAACATCTATAAAATTCATAGAAAATGTGTGGGAAAAGATGATGATAAAAAGTTTTAAAACTTTGCAAATTCTATCATGGTGAAAATGTTCATTAGTTTCATACCCAATACTGTCTTATATTCAGACATGTCAAAACACTTAAGAAAAACCTAAATTTATATATTTATCTCTGTTATTATCTACCTAAAACAAATGGAGAAAGAAGTTGAGAGATGAGGAAGTTGTGTGATTTATCTAAATTACAAATGTCTAAAACAGAGCAATAAGCAGGTGCAAAATTCATATTCTGAAATTCATAGTCAGCATTAAAAGTTATTGGGCCTTTCACACAATGATGAATTTTTCTTTCAAGTAGCAATAGAGAAGACAACTTTTTTGGGGAAATTGTGAAGGAGCTAGAATTTTATTCTACTGACAAGTTAAGTATAATTCTATTATCATTTTGTGGTTGGAGCCTGTTAGAAGGCACAGACCTCATGATGAAAGACAAAGGACTTTATTACTCACAGCAAGCACAAAATTCATACTGGTTTGTTGGTTCCTATGCTCTCATCAAGCCAAGGGGGTATAAAAAGCTATCACTGATGCCTACACACCAGTGTGTTGCATTACATGATGGACCCATTGGCTTTGGAGGATTTATTGATTTCATGGTGAACAAGAGAAAGCCTGCTCTCCAGGTAGAAGGATGGGGATACAGAGTGAAATTTCATTGCTTCTCAGAGTTGCTTGCTAGAAATGACCTAGGTAAAAAGTAGTCAAGTCCTTGCACTCTTACCATAGCTAGCAAGTCCTTGCACTCTTACCATAGCTTACCATTTGAAAGACATTTAGGGCTCGCAGCAGATAATTTTTCCCAGCAATCTACGCTCTGACCTCTAAGTTCTTGGCAGAATTCAAATTTTCGGCATAAATATGCCACTCTGCAACCACTTTGATTAGTATAAACAACAGAAGCTGGAACCAAATCTGTTCAATGTATCTCCTATGCTAGTTTCATTATTATCAATACAACTATGAACCTCAGGATGAATTTTAGCACTGACTGACCTCAATCATGCCTGAGAGGACACAGAAATGGCCTCCTGTAAGTCTCGATGAGGATCTTATTTTAGACTTTGACATCCAAGATATAATCCATGTAAGACCAGGTAATTCCACTGTGACCAAGGCAAGAGAAAGTTGAGACTGACATCTTCGATGTTATTATGAATAATTCCAGGGGTAGCAGATAAGCCAAAAACCCTCTATTCCTAATACAAAAACATTTTATGGCAGGTTTTTTTCTTACACACAAACCTATAAACTGAAGGGACACAGGTTATTCCAGGTTATGATGTATTTTTGCCCTTACATTGGTCTGGATAATTCACATTTGCAAAGTCACTGAGGATCTGCATCTTCAATTACCATATGTAACATCATTCATGGCTACTGAGATATAAGAAGAAATACATGAATTTTCAACACTTATTTGGAAACAAAGTTGTGACATTTTGTGTCTCAGCATATTGATAGTGTGTGCTACCATGGGTGGTATCAACCACAGCAGAGCAGTTCATAACCAGTCCTGTCCATATGAGTTTTCTGTTTCTACTGTCAATAGAGATGACAGACCTAAGAGTAAATCAGATTGCCAGCTAGATTCAGATGGTGATCCCAGATTTAGAGGAAAAAGAAAAACTGAATGGCCTTGTCTCATACCTGAACCTCCTGGGTCTAACATATTCATTCCCCAGATGTTGAAGTTTTTCTTCTTCTCCCCCACCTCTCATTTCTGCGTTCTAATTTAGAAGTTCTAACTTCACCTTTATTTCTTTTTCAATCAGCCTCTACTTGGATCCAGACCTATCATTCAGAAGCGTCTAGGTAGAATCTTAAATATTCAAAATAGGTCTATACAACTCCTTTTTTGTCCTGATTGTCACTTAGTTAGTCACCAAGGGAAGAAGGTCCATTTCTGGAGGCAACCTCATCAGGAAGAAAACTGTGAAGTTGGGGAGGATGATAAAGTTAAAATTCTTTCCAAGAATGTTCAAGAACACCTAGGGCTCATGACAAATAATTGCCTTTCCGATTATTTTTACCAAATACCCATCATATATGCAGAAAAACAGAAATTAAACTTGATGCAGTTAATTTTTTCTAAGAAATTTCAATGGAACCAGGAGGAAAAAATCGATACATGAGAAAAATGTGAAAATTGACATCAAAATGGCATAATAATTGGACTCTTATGATCCTCCTTTTTCTTCATTTTTTTTATACTCCTAAGCATGTATTAACTGTAAACCTTCTTCATTGTGACTTTTTGACTACAGGAATTTTTCGTCTGTATGCTTCTCTTTAAACTAATCTGAGTGTCTGCCTTTGTTCTTATTTAAACTCTTAAATTCTAATTCTAATCTCAATTCAATAAATGTGCGGTTGGTGAAACTGATTGCATTCACAGAGTCTACATGATATTTCATATTACTCCCAAACTCAGGTTGTCATTGACTGAATTTTTTAACTTCTCTCCTACTCTACCCTTTCTCTCAACCTCTTTTCTGCATTTTACAATGGCTGGGAGAACTGTTCTGTATTCTAGAATCAAAATCAGGAAGCAAGACTTAAGTTTTCCTGTTAGTTATTCACCAATAACACCAATCTGACCGCTGGCCATACAGTCTCAGAACTCTCTCTTGCTTTCTTTCCTCACTGTTCACAACAAAGTGCAAGTCATCATTACTCCATTTCTGCACACTTCACAACTGCAACAACCACCTGAATTCCTTTTCTAAAACTATTTATTTCATCACACTACCAACCTTCTCAAGAACCTACAGTGACTCTCCATGACCTAATTGATCAAGTCCACATATTTGTGTTGGTTTTACCCAAATGTATTCTCTTTAAAAAATATACAATTTGTACTCAGGCTGGGCTGAAATTTCCATCTGTTTTGTTAGGCTTTTTGCTTTAAAATCGAGAGGAATAGATTTCATAATCAGATATGTCAAGAAGTCTTTCCTCACCTATGGTTTTTATTTTAAAAACACACACTTGTTTTTGATGTGTTTCTTAGGTAACTGTTAAAAATATGACACGTGTAGGTAGCAGGGTTAGGTCTTAGTCGTAATATTAAGTCAAAACATATCTTTTACAGGTAATCTGGCTTGTCTAGCAGAAATATCCATAAGTTTTGTCCAACTGTGTATGATACGAATTTATTTTGTAGTGTGCCTTTGTGTACTATGCAACGTAGCACTGATCAGCTTTACTATCACCTCTTTATATCACAGACGATAAATTATGTGCATAGAATTCTTATATGTAAATTTTTTGAGGTCCAAATGGCATATAAATACACTTTTTTGTAAGCAATATAATATACCTACTACCATTTTAATTACTTTATATGCAGAATTTCATAATGCTGAAATTTACATTAAAATGGCACTGCAAACTTATTAGTCATGCAGAAACACTGACCCTTTTTAGATCTATGAAATTAAGTAGATATGTTAGGGATGTTGTGAATTTTTTTTTTTTTTGTAGAAACAGAGTCTCACTTTATCGCCCTCAGTAGAGGGCCATGGCGTCACACAGTTCACAGCAATCTCCAACTCCCAGGCTTAGGCGATTCTCTTGCCTCAGCCTCCCGAGTAGCTGGGACTACAGGCGCCTGCCACAACGCCTGGCTATTGATGCATTTCGGCTGGGGCCGGGTTTGAACCTGCCACCCTCAGTATCTGGGACCAGCGCCCTACTCCGTGAGCCACAGGCGCCACCAGGATGTTGTGAATTTTAAAAAGAATTTTCAGGGTGGCTCCTGTGGCTCAAAGGAGTAGGGTGCTGGCCCCATAAGCCGGAGGTGGTGGGTTCAAACCCAGTCCTGGCCAAAGACTGCAAAATAAAAAAAATAAATAAAAAAATAAATTTTCATGTGTCTCTTGCTAGGTCTCTGCAGTTAACTTTAGCCAGTGCACCGACAGTGAAGTCCATGTCTAACAGCTGCAGTCCCAAACATCCCCAGCATGTTGGCAAGACATTTTCATCTGACATTCATATGGGTCTTTATCCTTCTGACTCATTACCAGTGATTAGGCCTCTGGTTTTGAGTCTGTAAGTACCTCCTTGGTTGAAAACTGGCATGAGCTTTCTGACTCATAATTACCATCCTCCTTTACGCTTGAGTGTATCCAAGATGGACCCAACCTTCCTACGCCCCTCCACTAAAATGAAGTAGCTTATTAAAAAGGATCTTTTGCTACCAAGCAATTACATATTTTGCGATTTTCCTTTGTCTATTTTTCATATTTATAATGTTGCTTCCATAAGAGAAGCCTTAAATTTTCTTTTGAGCCCTTTTTCCCTTTGTAAATGAGAACGAGGTATTTGCTAGGGCTATGCTTCTCAGTTAAGCGACCCCTCTTATCTGCCCATCCTAAACTTGCAAAAAACTTGCAAACCTCTAAAGCCATATTAAATCTGTCAACTTTCCAATAAATCTTTTCCAGACTTACCTCCCCATCTTGACCTTCCAAGGCATTTGTTAGTTATGCCATGAATGTCGACTTTGGATTATGCTGTTTGTCACTATGTGCCATCTTATACAAGTCTCCAATGTTGCAGCTAGAGGGAGGAGAAGTGACTGAGGTATAAAGTTCCCTGTGAAGAGAGAGAAACACAGATAATGTAGATGCTGACTATGAAATATTTTCCACAACCCAGCACAGGGGACAACCACTAAGAGACCCCGTGCATATTAGATATGAAATAACAATGTATGTCTAGTGAATAATAAACTAATTTATAAATAAATAAATGTATTGTAATGACATGATTTTACCAAATGTCCAAATGAGTTTACTTAAACTTATGGCATAGGTTAAAATAAATAGTATGTTCTTTTTCTCTTTTGTAAAAAGAGAATGTGAGGAACTTACCATTTATGTATAAATTTGGAGCTTTACCCTAGAAAAAAAGCATTGGTGATGTCATATAGAATTTCTGATTCTTAGAGTAAGTTTAAAACCTATTATGTCACCTGTACCCAGATATAAGAATAAGTAAATATTGATTTAAAACTTTATTGTGGCTGGCAAGATTGGCTCATGCTTTTATTCCAGTGCTTTGGGAGGCCCAGCTGGGAGGAACATTCCAGGCAAGGAGCTCAAGACCAAGCCAGGCAACATAGAGAGAACCAGTCACTGCAAAAAAATTTAAAAATTAGCCAGGCATGGTGTTGCACAGCTTTAGTCCCAGTTGCTCCGGGGACTGAGGCAGGAGGAATGCTTGAGCCCAGGAGTTTGAGGCTACAGTCCGCTATGATCAAGGCTGTACACTAGCCTGGGTAGCAAAGCAAGACCCTATCTATAAAACAACTAAATAATTAAATGAAATGATAAAATAAAATTTAATTTTGAAACAATCCATATGTGAATGGTGTACATTTTCCTGGATGTTTAAACACATACACATTGCATAATGCCAAGACATGTGTATATTTAACACTTTCCCTATCCTAAGAATATTGTTAGAATTAGAAAATCCATTTTAAAATGCCCAGTGGTCTTGGTAGTAAGCCAGTAATATTATCAGGACTTATTTTGAAAACGCATTTCCATGGAGACCCTTACTATCGCGTTTCTTATCAGAGTCTGATTTCAGTAAAGGAAATTGAGTACAGATTTACTGAAAATTATTTATGAAAAGAAGTTCTGAAAATTATAGGTGGACTAGTCATTAGAGAAGGTACTAATTTGAGATTAAGATAGGACTTCATAGAAACGTTTATTTGTACCTGACACTTCTAAGGGAAATGGGAAGCAGTCCCAGGTCTTAGGCAATTTTCTTTTCTGTAAAAATAATGTTCTCCACTATTCTTTATCCAAAAGGAGATAATTGGTTTTAGAGTGTGTTTCTTTAGAGAGGAAAACTGATAAAGTGTCCAGGAGAACAATCCTCTGGTTTCTCAATGATGCTTTCTTTTTACTGTTATTGCCCTGTTCTCCACACAGAGTAGCTAACTGTTGAAGTGGGGTTAAATGCCCTTTGAAAGCCAGGAGTCTGATCATTTCCCAGAAGGTAATTAAGGTTGTGGAGGCATCCTAGCCTGGCACATCCTGAGCTGCTATAAATGCCATCTGTTTGTTGGTAGTTTTTGTGCAGTGGCACTCTAGCTTAGATTCGTATTTGTAATCCCAGTGTCCAGTCTCCTCTATTCGCTTAAAGACAGGACTTTGCTTTCGTGAGGATGGATATACCCAGATGAACACTAAATTACTAAACCTCCCTTTAAAGTGAGGAGGTAGATTAATACTTTGGCACAATTTTATGGTCAGATGTCATTCTATAGGCCATCTACAAATACTTCTTAATTTGGGTTGATTCAATCAGCAAACTCCTTTTTGTCTGTGCTCTTTTTATCTTCCTGTACATACAGCAAGACTATGGTGGCCAGAACTTTCTTCATTACATAGACGAAACCATGAGGCAGTTGGGAAAACAGATGCAGACACTACCGGGGGAGAGATAGAGAGATTAGAGGATTCCCGGACACTGGTGAGGTTGTAGAGCTACTGTGCCATCCCTGGTCTGTCTCCTTTCTCTCTTCGTTTTATATGAGAGAAAAATGAACATCAACATCTTAATCGTTTGATAATTAGTCTCTATTACTAGAAGATAAAAAATAGTGTCAGTGATTTGTGCTCATTGCTTTTGCTTTCTGCAGTTTATTTAAAATGTGTTGTTACTACCACAGGGCCTGGTGAATTCTTTATGCACTCAACAATTTTGAATTGAATGTCATGAAAGGCATGTCCACTATTTTTCATGATGTTTGAGGTGCAAGATATATTGAGAGAGTGGGGGAGAGAGAGAAAGACCCAGAGCAAGAGAAAGAGAAGGAGAGAGAGTAAATAGGCTGTGAAGTATTCTCTACTGACAATTCAGATGAGGGAAGAGATGTTTGTTAGTGAATTCAGGAGACCAGGTTTGTGTTTTGGAGTCACAGCATCCATTTCCTCATTTTTCTGCTTTATAAAACAAGTTGGATTAGATTATCTAAAAAATAACTTTAGATCAAAATTCTCAATAGTTTTAGAATTTATTATCTATATAATATACTGCTAGGTTTTGAAATCTGTATATTTACCTAAAATAAAAACAAACTTTTTGATTATAGATAATGTGGATAATGCATCAAAATATTGGTGACATCCTGTATTTTCACATCCAAGAAATGGAAGATTTAAGGCTGTTCAGAGGGTTTTATTGCTCTTCATTTTGTTTTCTTTTTAATGGAGATAAGTTGCTTCTTCCAGCATGCAAACAAAGTTTTCACTAGTTAGAGAGATATTTCTTGAAGAAATTTCTCAAAATACTAAAATGTTCACGGTAAGAATATATGTATATAATAACTTCCTCTTCTTGCTTCACCAAATAATTTTCTTTGACATTTGTGGGGAAAATTTTCATAGACTCCCTGTACATCCTTCCTCAGTAGTGACAAATTTTTGTTATTAGCTAGTAACATTGTCATTTGAAATAAAACTCACTATTCTAGTCTATCCCTGCTTTGCAGCTAAGTGTGATCATAAGACTAAATTCTTTTAATAAAAAGTAAACAGATGTATAAAGTGGCACTAAAGAAAGATGCTTCCCCTTAAAATAGAAGAATACATTTCCTAACATTCCTTCTCTTTTCTGCTACTTGATATACTTCTAGGTACTTCCAATATAAGATTGGTGTCACAGACTGAGCTGTAATGAAGTTAGATTAGAACATATCACGTGTGAAGCATTTTCCTCAATGATGAGCTGCAGGCCTCTGTATCTCTTTAATGTGACAGAATAGATAAACTGAATTTTAAGCTCTTAATCTGATTCTTTTTCTTTTATATGTAGTCAAACCTAATTCTAACTGATACAGTATCATATTCTTATTATCTATGGAGCACAGAATACACATCCCCAAATGACTGACACAGATTTTTAAATCTAAAGGTGAACTTGCTCTTGCAAGTTTTTAATTCTCTAACTCATGAATTAATTCCAAATCGGTAATATACTACCTATGTTTCATAGTTATTTTTAGTAAATTTTTTGCAAATTTTAATGGCATATGTCCACAAACATTTTATTAAATTAAGATGCGTGTAGAGATAGGAAACATTATAAAACCATAAATAAAATTATCATTTAAAATGTATTCATTCAAGGACTTCAAAAGTTTTAGAAATAGATTATTTACAAATATTTTCTACCTTAAGTTTCTGAGTTTGATAAATATAGAAGCAGATATGTTGTAATTAATAACAAAAAAAAAAGAATCTAAGCAGCACTTGTTTAAGTCAAAGGAAAAAAATATCAGTAAGAACTCCCATTTCAGAATTTAAATGCAAGGACTAAAAAGCTTTTCTGAAATCATTTGATGCTTTTGATTCCATCTAAAATTTCTGGAGAATTTTAATTTTGAAATTAGGCTTACAACTAAAGATACGTTTTAAATGTGTGTACAAATGTGAAAGTGTGCATTACATTTTCTGGTGATATCTATTAATATTTATGATGAACTATCTAATTGTATATTTATGATGAGCTATCTAATTGTGTTTGGGTATTGTTTGTTTAAAATTCTGGTTCTAGGTATATTTTCTGTAAGAATTCAGTATTTTTTAATATCATCATGCTTAATATTTATGAACTTTACTATATAGTGCATTAAAATAAAAAAGACACCATGATACTTATGCAACAGGTAGGTTATATAATATAATTATAGCCACTTTATATATTTTATCATTTTTTAAAAATCTCAAGTCAAGAAGAGAAAGAGCAAGGATTTAATCCATAGCCACATTTTTCAATCTATTGCATTAACTCTATAGTTTTAATTTTATTAGCAAATATAAAGGACAATTTAGTGATTGACTTATCAAAAATATTGAGGTTCTTTACTAAGGTATGCCTACTTGCCAAAACAGTGTTATTTGGGCCTGTAAGTCAAAAAGAGAAGTCAGTAGCACAGATTTGCTGAAAACACGTGCCCACTGGAAATGGAGTAAACAATGGTGTACCAAAACAACAACAACAACAACAACAACAAAAAACCAACCAACAAATAAACAAAAAAAAACCCCCAAAACTTAAAACAACCTTAAGAGCTAAACTTGCAAACCTAAAAAGACAAGGTGATAACAGTAATTCTCATAAACAGCTTAGAGACTTGAGAGAAGTATCTTAAGTATAAAGCTTAGTATTTGTTTTGGTAGTGCTAGAGAGCTGATAATTCCTTCTCACTAATCTCTTTTTTCTAAGAAAATCTATTTGTCCAAGAGATGATTCCCAATAAATGCAACACTTAACTGAAAAAAAGCAAAGTAATGTAATAACTGGAAAAGGAGAGTGCTTTAGAATCACCTGAGGGTGTTTTTTAATCCCTAGATAATTCCTTAAAAATTTTTTGTTACAATGTGTGATACTTGACTCAGGGGTATGTATCCTTAAGAGATAAACCTAGATTCTCATGACAATGGTCTTAGCAACACATTTTGAGAATTACTGAATCCGTCTCATATATATATATATATATATATATATATATATATAATTTATACCACAGTACATTAGCATAAAATTATAGATTTAAATGAAATCAAAGAGTATGAGAATCCTTAATTTGCCAAGGAAAAAAACAACTCATTTGAATGTTAACTCAGTTAACTGTGTAGAAGCTGAGATTTTTTCCCTGCCTCAGAGATAGTTAGCTATAGTTTCATGGATGTAGGCAAAGGATGTGCTCTTTCCTAGGTCAGAGACAAGAGACTTTAGTGCCTGTTGCATGGCAAGCAGTGTGAGCTTCATATTCATGCCAGTTCTCCTTGTCTACCCTAATGTCACAGCAATGTCACAGAGCACAACAGGCAGATATTGCACATGTAGGAAACGCTGGCCTGTTATGAGAGGGCTGACCTAAAATAGTCCAAACCTTGCACTGTATGGAGATATTATCTTTATTATTATCAAAACCAAGTAAATCTGCCTTGTCATTGGAAGGAAACACAGCCCCAATCTTCAACGCTGTTTACTCTATAAACATCCTTCAAAAGTTAGTCCTAAACAAAAGCTCATAAGAGATGCAGAAACACGAAGGACAATGCTAATGGAGAATTGTCTCCCAACACTGACTTTTCCATTTTTAACTGGATATTTTATAAGGTACACTCACATAGATCTGTCTTATGATTTTGCCCAACACAGATGTGAAGATACCACTTACTATGTTTCCTGATTATAAGAAATTGTTCACAGAGTGTCATTTCATGAGGAAAAGACAAACTATAATTCTGCAGCATGAAGCTGGGGAATTGTGGCCTGGAATCCAGTTTCTGGGCACAGCACTGTGCACTTATATTCTCTCCTTTTAGCTAACTTCCTGAGTCATGAGGCATGTTTCGAAAGTCTATTTAGTGGCATAAACCCCTCTCTGGTTATTTCTCTCAAAGTTCTCATCACAGCTTCGTTTCCTCTCTGCTGAAATGAAGTAAATCCATTTCCTTCCTTCCTACACAGTATAATTTCACAATAGAAATTGAAGACCTTTAAACACAAGCCAGATTTTTAGAAAATTCTTTTCACCTTCTTGAAAATGGGGAAGCCTAAACCTCCCAACCTCAACCAATATGTTTTCATTATTCACTTCTAATATTGCCAAAGTTTGGAGAGAGAAACCTTCATGTTTGCATTTTCTCATTAAAGCCACCTAAATAGTAATATTCTGGCACAAATACATAGCATTTTTAGCACTGCTTCCTTATGATATTAAAGTCAATCCAAAGTTGAATGCTAGAAGGACAAGCTCAGAAAATGATAGAAACTTTAATATTTCTTACTAAATATATCATTGTTAGACTTAAAATATTTTTCATTTATCACTTAATATTTCCTTTGTTAATATTTAAGATTATTATTTATTGGGAGCCTTCCAGTGCCTAGATTGTATTGCTGGTGAGATTAAGTTTTATATTTAGAACACACAGTATTAAATCCATACAATTAACATAGTTTTTTAAAAAAGAAATAGAACACACAGCATAAGAGGATCTATGTTAAGTAACTTAATGGTTATAACTGTGGATAAGATAAATATGGCATAAAACTGGACCTCAAAAATTTGTAGCAGCTTAGAAGAAAAACTATTTTGCACAAATAACTATAATGCAGGGTAAAAAGAAATGCCTTATTAGAGAGTTTATTAGTACTCTATTGCTGCTATAACAAATTACCACAATTTGGGGGCTTAAAACAATACCTATTCATTTTCCCAAAGTTTTGGAGGTCAGAAATCCAAATCCAAAAACAGTCTCTCTGGATTACACTCAATGTGTTGGCCCAGCTGCCTTCCCTATACAGGCTTTACAGGTTCACCCCAACCTTACTGCCATTGCATATCATTCTCTCTGTTCCTGGAATTCTTGCTTTCATCAATTTGTTCTATTGTCCTAGTGATAAAATGCGCTCACACAGATACCAAGGATAATCTGCCCATCTCAAGTGCCTTAACTTAATCACAACAGCCAAGTCACTTTGCCACCTGGGGTAACATATTCATGGATAATGAGACTAGATCTGTTTGTGGATCTATTTGATAAAACATTCTAGTCAATACACAGCAGTCATTGCCAATAAAAAAATCCTTCAATTTATGTAGATACATATCTATATGTATTATTTATATATCAATTTTCAAAAAAAATCTATTGAAACTGAACTAGGCCATCCAGAAAGATAGAGAGGAGAGAGAGAACCTCTGCACGTTCTCATATTCCCTCATGAAGAAAAACAGCTAATCTAACTGAAAGAATAGAAGCCTTTGAACATTTTTTATTACTCTAGTAAAAAATTCTGTTAATGAAAGAGTAGTTGACCTTAAAGTAGTCCAGCATAACAGCTTCTGCACTTTCTGAGTACTGATTGATTTCTTAGCTTGTTTTCTAATATTCTGTTCACAAGTTCAATATCTAAGGCTTAAGTGTGATGACTATATCCAATTCCAAAACTTGATAATAATTTCAAAGGCAGAAAGAAGCAGGTGAGCATCTTATGACAATGTGGTAATATTTTGACACTACTGTCTGCCTTGAAGTCAAAAGACTGGAAAGGGCATACCCTTGAAACTTCATTCTGATGTCACAGTGTGATCTGAATGAATATTCATGTTTTCTGGTGTCTGAGATGCTGTCATGGTCCCATCAGTTATTAAGCAATAACAACATGATGTTGTTTTGATTATTCTTGTTTTATTATTCCTACCAATTGCTGAATGTAGACTTGAGCATCAAAGCTCTAGCTCCTAACTAAAGCTGATTTGTTATTTTAACAGCATCTTAAAATAACATGAATTATAATTCATAAAAAAATACAGAAAATATAGAAAAGCTAGAACAAACAAGCATGTATTTCTTTTGGCTTTAAAGACTTACTGTTAGGTTAAGCTCCCAGCAAAGATGGGCTGTGATTCATCTTTGATTCATCTTTCCTCCTAAAACAGGTGAAAAGCAGACAAAATATGTAAAATATTTATTTTCAAACATAAAAGTCAATGAAGAAACTGAGTAATGTGATAAAATGGGCAGAAGGTGCTCAGATTGTCTGAGCTTTACCCTATAGAGAGCATTTTCGAGTCTTATTACAGAGTAAGTTCTCAGGCAGAGCATGAGAAATTCTCTGAGGAGATGGAGCTAAGTATCCAGGGAGACCAAGAAAGCTCATCTTTGAAAACCAGTAGAATACAGCAAGGAGCTGCACACAGAGAATTTTAGGGATCTGTAGGAAGTCTTCCTCAAGTATTCAACTGAGTACTGATTACATGTCTATATAAGGAAACTACCTGAGAATGGGAAATGAAACACCATGTAACAGCCTTGATGCTGGCATAGGACAACTATATGCTTGTTTCCATCACAAATACTGAGATGCTTCATAATTCAGGGAAGACTGAGTATGGTACAGAGAAGAGTAGATTCTCAGTAGAGGGGAGTTATTAGCCCTAAACCGAGCACTTCTCTAGTCCTGCCTAACAAATCTTAAAAGCTGAAGAAGAAAAAATAAAACTACCTCCAGAAACCCAACTTCATTTCAGAGCAGAGCCCAAAATATGTATAAGAATCTAAAATATATACTACCCTTTATTAATTCAATAAAGAATTAATAGACATGAGAAGAAGCAATCAATTGAAACATATTAACAAGGAACACAGTTGTTAGAATTAGCAAAGAAATTAAGATAGTTGGGTTAGAACTATATTCCACAGGTTTAAATAGTGAAGTGAAGATAATATGATGTTAAAAAATCAAATTTCTAGAGATTAATATTAAAATATGAGATAAATTAGATAATCAATAATTAGAATTTTAGAAGAATTAGTGCACTTACTTAAATAAAAATGAAAATGTTGCTAAATATTATACTGGGTAAGATAAAATAACAAGAATGAAAAGAAAATCAGCTAATAAGAAGAATGGCTTGAGTGGAGTAACTTACATGCAATCAGAGTTCCTAAACTAGAGAAAGAGAAAGAAAAAATGTTAAAGAAACAGTGACTGAAAATTTTTTTAAGTTTGATGATAATCACAAACCCTTAATAGAGGAATATCAATGAGCTTTGAACAAAAGAGACATGGAGAAAATCACTTTAAAGCCTATCATCATCAAATTACTTAAAATCAGAGATGAAAAGAAAACCTTACAAGCAGTTTGAAAAAAAGACACACAAACAGAGGAGCAAAAATGACCATGATGAGAAGTGAAAAGAGAGCAGCACATGTTAAGTTCTAGGAAGAGAGAGGAAACCTCTCAAAAGAGAATTCTATAACCAGCAAAAAGTTTCTTTCATTAAAAAGGGAAAATAAAGAATTTTCAAACATGCAAAAGGTGAAAGAATTTATCACCATTGGACCGACACTGCAAAGAAATTTTAAGAAATGTTATTCAAACAGAGAGAAAATGATACATGATAGAAATATGGATCTTCACAAAGTAATGGTTCATACCTGATGTGATACATCCATGAATATGAAAGATATGTTTACGATTGTATAAATATTGTAAACTTCTCCAAACTATTCACATAACCCTCAGAAAGGCAGAAAAAAGAAATCAGAGACATAAAACAGAGAGAAAAGTAGAAAATAAAAAAAAGTGTATAATTAAGCCCTAATATATCAATATAACATTTAAGTGTAAATGATGCAAATTAATTAATAATTAAGTAATTATTAATTAAAACACAATTGACAAAGTGGACAAAAGTATGATGTAACTATATGCTATTTACAAGAGATTCATTTTATATATAATAATATAGATATGTTGAAAAAGAAAGGACAGAAAATTATATATCTATTAATATTAGTCAAACATAGGCGGGGATACCGATACCAAAAATTAAGTCAGATCAAGTCGACTGCAGAACAAGGAGTTATTAGAAACAAAGAGGGTTATTACCAAAAGTGATGTGTCATTCTCAAGTATGACTTCATAAAACAGAACTTCAAAATATAGTTGAACCAACATGGGTTTAAACTAAGTGGTCTATTTATATGAAGATTTTCTTCTAAATCTACCACCTCTGAGTCCCCAACCCTATCCTTTCCTCCTTTTTAGCCTACTCAGTGTGAAGACTTGAATGATGATTTGCTTCCACTTAATGAACAGTAAATATATTTTCTCTTTCAGGTGATTTTCTTAGCAACATTTTCTTTTCCCTAGCTTACTTTATGGTAAGAACACATTACATAGTACATATACAACATGTACTAACCTACTGTTACCAGCATGGCTTCCGGTTAACAATAGGCTATCTATTAATAGTTAAGTGTAGAGGGAGTCAAAAGTTATGCCTGGATTTTTAACTCTGCAAGTGTTGGTATATTTAATCCCCACATTATTCAAGAGTCAACTGTATGTCAAATAACAGCTGATAGAACTGACAAAGGCCAAACAAATACACAATTATAGTTGTAGACTTCAACATCTCTTTCTCAACAACCAATAAAAGAACTGGGTGAAAAATTAGCAAGGATACAAGGGAATTCAATCATGCTAACAACAAATAGTAACTAATATACATATTTAGAACACCTCAGGATGTGTGTGTGTTTATGTGTGCATATATATATGCAAAACATACAAACAAACTTTACATATATATAAAATTAGAATCCTTTTCTCCAGTGGTTGAGGCTTTTTAGTCTTTTGGGTCTCTTTTAAATAATCAAATAACCTCGGGGACATAAGACCACATGGGAAAATACTGAGGCACATAGAGATATGCTGCCAATGTATTTAGTTTCCTAGTCAGGGTCTTGGAGTCATGATCTTTAAGAGATGTTTTAGACTGATTAAGTACAAGCAGAATGGGGACCAAAAGACCCCATTCTTGGCAAGGGAAAAAAAAACAGAAAAAGGAAAAAAATTAAAAAGTAAGCTGAGTGAGTTGGAACAAAGGAAAGTCAACTAGTTTACCCTTAAACCAGCCTCTGCTAAATTTCTTATCTGAGCAAGTTTTCTGCTTTCCTAGAACTTTAGCCTATTGGGGATAGAGCTTACAAATATCCCTGCTGGGTCTGTAAGCACTCTGAAGAAAATACTGGCCACAGAAGTTGCTGTGGCAAGACCTGGCAAGATACATTAACTAGGCCATTTCCTGCCCAGTTAACATTCAAAACAAATATTCATAATGTAGACTTGTATTTGGCTGGGTCAGAGATAAAGAGAACAGCTTGAACCCTGAAATATGGGTAGGGGGGCTTATATCCCTTATCACAGAGGAAGACCCTCTGTGGCAGTGATGAGAGGAAAATTCCTCTCTCCCACTGATTCTTCAGAGGATATTGACACCAGTGGCGTTTTACCTTGCAGTGAACTAGTAGAGATTGACACATTCCTAGGAATCTGTGTTTGTGACCAGAGACAGGAGGCTGCCCCCACTACAAGGCTCAGATCCCATATTGCTCAAGACTGTTCAGATACTTAAGGTTAATGATTATATATAGGAGCTGATATGCTTGTTCAGAGACACTACTGGAGTCTTTGTTCCCTTACTCAGCTTACCCTTTGGGCTAAAGAGCAAATGACCCAATAAAAGCTGAATGGAACTGACACTTGAAGCCACTGTCAGAACCCCACATATGGATAGTGGTCTCCTGGGTTTCCACCTTAGCAAATTCTATTCTATGTGTCTTGTCTCTTTCTTTCTCATAGTTTCTAACTTTATATTTCTTCAGTTGGTCATCATCAGATCCACAGGTGTGAATGGACTTTGCCCCCAGGGTGGGACCCTAGCAATTAATAGCAATAATTTCCATCCCCTACTGTCTATTAACAGGGACACTCACAAAACAGTTGGTTTCATGGAAAATTATATTATAAATATTGAAACTAAAAGCTCTCCTAACCTTATACAAACTATAATTTTAGTAGACATTATTATTGATAATTGAATAATATAAATTCTGATATCTACTATTGTACATATTCTGGTTTTAACATAACTGAGTTCCTTTAAAAATACAGGAGGTATATTCTAATGGACTGGGTAATTTTTAGTCAATTTTTTCTAGCTAAGTGCTGTGAAAAGTGTCTCACATCTCTGTTTTTAATTTTTAAAATACTTAAAATACTGGCCTTGCATATATAAATCCCAGCAGCAAATATAGCAAATCCTGTATTAATATGCTTCTTTTCATTTTTTAGTTCTTAGGGTGTTTTAGACAGAGATTTGTTTCACCACAAGAATTTAGAATCCCTTGCAAAGTACAAATATAATTCAAATTATATTACTGCTTGTGTTTGTGTTTTAATAATCAAGGGAGATAATGAAAAAGCAGAGGAAAATCTTAAAGATAATAATTGGATGTTTTCCCGGAAGCCATAGAGTAATTAATATAGTGAGAAGAATAAATGGTATTCATCATTTTTTTCCATTTATAATTTCATGTGTAGCAGAATATATATGCAACTCAACAGATAGCAAATAAGAGGTTTAAGGAAATAATATGGTAAACGCAGTTCTTCTTTCCTAACCATCCTATAATCATTGTCAGTCTGCATTATAATTTAGTACATAGCAATAACTCTTAAGAAAAATGCATTTGTTCTGTAAGAGTTAAACCAAAAGCACGGTATAACACACCATATACTTCTAAAACTATTGATCCAAAAGATGGTAAACTGTACCAAACCCAACAATATCAACCACTCAAATTTAACATGTTAAATTTAACTACAATTTTAAATAAAAGTGATCACATAGTGTAGTGTTCATGAGAATGTGCACAATTGGCAGAGACTAATTGGCCAAAAGCCCTTCCTACTGAGCTCTGAAATTCATTACTGCATTTGTAATGAGGCCTTGCTTCCTGCGAGCTGGCCTCAGCCAATGACTGAGCACTTGAGCAATACTGAGGTACAGCCTTCACTGGTAGTCAAGATACTCCTCTGAACATCAACTTTGACTCACAGATTTTCAACCATCCTTTACGTCCAGGATGCTTCCTTCCACTTTCTTTTTTTTTTTTTTTTATAATTTTATTGAATCATAATTGTGTACATTGGTGCAATCATAGGGCACAATGTGCTTCATATACATTCAGATATATTTTGATCGTACTGTTACAGATAGCCTTCGTGGCATTTTCTTGATCACTATATAAAGACATTGATACTCTACATTTAATAAGTTTCACCAATACCCTGCTAAGATGCACTGTAGGTGTGTTCCCACTAATTGCCCTCTCTCCACCCATTCTCCCCCCTCCCCTCCCCTCACTTTCCCTTTTTCCTGTATTCTTGTGCTATAATTGGGTTTTAGCCTTCATATGAAAGCTATAAATTAGCTTCATATTAGGGCTGAGTACATTGGATACTTTTTCTTCCATTCTTGAGATACTTTGCTAAGAAGAATATGTTC
>CAUYON010064992.1:0-12687 GCA_963573935.1 Arctocebus calabarensis
TCTTTATATAGTGATCAAGAAAATGCCATGAAGGCTATCTGTAACAGTACGATGAAAACATTTCTGAATGTATATGAATCATGCCCTATGATTGCACCAATGTACAGAATTATGATTCAATAAAATTATAAAAAAAAATAATAATATCAAATAACAAAAAGAATAAAATTTTAGAAAGAGAACTAGAGATGGATAATGCTGATGGTTGTACAACAATATGAATGTACTTCATAGCACTAAATTTTTTGCTTAAAAATAGTTAAGATGGTAAACTTTATGTTGTATTTGACCACAATAAAAAGTATATATATATATATTTTTGGGGGGGGAACAGAATCTCACTATGTTGCCCTCAGTAGAGTGCAGTAGCATCACAGCTCACAGCAACCTCAAATTTGGTCTTAAGGGATTCTCTTGCCTCAGCCTCCTAAGTAGCTGGGACTACAGGTACCTACCCCAATGCTCAGCTATTTTGTTGTTGCTGCAATTGTCATTATTGTTTTAGCTGGCTGGGACTGGGTTTGAACCTGCCAACCTTGGTGTATATGGCCTGTGCCCTAACCCACTGATCTATGGATGCCACCCAAAAAAAGTATATATTTTTTAAAATACTGATGGCTGCCCTATCCCTGAGGGGGGTTTTTGGGTTGTTTGTTTGTTTTGAGACAGAGTCTCACTATGTCACCCTCTGTAGAGTATGGTGTCATCACAGCTCAAACTCTTGGGTTTAAATGATTCTCTTCCCTCAGTCTCCCAAGTAGCTGGGACTATAGGCACCCACCACAATGCCTAGCTATTTTTTTGTTGTTGTAGTTGTCATTGTCGTTGTTGTTTAGCTGGCCCTGGGCCTGATTCCAACCCCCCAGCCTCAGTGTATATGGCCGACTCTGTAACCACTGTGCTACAGGCGCCAAGCCTTATCCCTGAGTTTTTGATGGAGTGGCTCTGGGTGGAGGAAGGGAGCCCAAGAATTTACATTTCTATCAGGCTCCCAGGTGATGGGACTAAACATTGGTGTAGAGAAATTCCCAAAGCACTCCCGGGAGCCAGGAGTCTTACCACAGAGATCAGGCAGGGTGTGTTCATGACCAGCACAAATCAAGGAAATAGATTTTTAATAGGAGAAGGGACTGAGATACTGAGATCTGGAAAGTGACATCTGGTCTGAAGGACAAGAGAAATGGCAGGTGTGGGAGGCAGGATAATGATGATCTTTTTCTTTTTCTTTTTTTTTGCTGTTTTTGGCAGGGCTGAGTTTGAACCTGCCACCTCTGGCATATGGGGCCAGCATCCTACTCCTTTGAGCCACAGGTGCCACCCATAACGATGATCTTTATCACCTCCTCTGGCAGGAATGTACGATACACCCACCCTCTCAGTTCATCCCGGGCCTGTGGTGATTTCAGGAGAGCTTGTGACCTTCTGTTGCCGTCTAGAGACTGGAACAAGCATGTTCTTCCTGCTCAAGGAGGGAAGATCCAGCCATGTAGAACACGGATATGGGAAAGCCCAGGCAAATTTCCCTGTGGGTCCTGTGACCACAGCCCACAGAGGGACGTACAGGTGTTTTGGCTCTTATAACAACCATGTGTGGTCTTTTCCCAGTGAACCAGTGGAGCTCCTGGTCACAGGTGAGGAAACCCTCAGCTCACCCCCATGTCCCCCTGGTAGCTCTATGGGAACCCCAGACAGTGATGGGGAAGGTGTCAAAGAGACGCCCATGCCCTGGATGCCCAGTGGGTTGCTCAAGAGGAGGAGGGTATGGATAGAGAATAGGTAGGGAGGCCAGAAGAAGCCCAAAATCCTTACTTTTTTCTGTTTTTTTTTTTTTTTTTGAGACAGAGTGTCACTATGTCACCCTCGGTAGAGTGCTATGGCATCACAGCTCACAGCGACCGCAAACTCTTAGGCTTAAGCGATTCTCTTGCCTCAGCCTCCCAAGTAGCTGGGACTACAGGCCTCCACCACAACACCCAGTTATTTTTTGTTGCAATTGTCACTGTTCTTTAGCTGGCCCGGGCTGGGTTGGAACCCTCCAGCCTTGGGATATGTGGCTGGCACCATAACCACTGTACTATGAGCGCTGAGCCCTTACATTTTTTTTCTTTATCTCTATTTCCAGTAGATATTGAGAACACAAGCTTTGCACCCACAGACCCCACCTCTTCTGGTGAGTAACTGGTACTTTTAAGTTCAGGGGAGGGATTAGAGCCTCCCAGTGACATTAAAAATGTGGCATTCACTTAAAATTCCCATTGAGCACGTAGTGCATGCCATGAACCATGATTGTGAGAGTCAACCGGAGAAATATCCTTGTCTTTGTGACACTTCAATTCTTTCAGAAGGAAACAGACCACGAGTCAAGGTTAAGATAAATAACCCAATTATACAGCACAAAAGAAGGAAATGATGATGTGGGAAAAGGCGAAGTAGAACAGGGTTAAAGTAAGGGCAAGTGTGAGAGAGAGAGAGAGGGAGAAACAGACAGACAGACAGACAAACAGACTCGCTCTGTCACCTTGGGTAGAGTGCCATGGAGTCAGCTCACAGCAACATCAAACTCCTGGGTTCAAGTGATCCTCCTCCCACAGCCTCCCAAGTAGCTGGTACTACAGGCACCCACCACCACACCTGGCTAATTGTCTACTTTGATTTGTTGTTTTGTTTTCTTTTCTTTTCAGACAGAGTCTCACTATGTCACCCTTGGAAGAGTGCTCTGACATCACAGCTCATGGCAACCTCAAACTCTTAGGCTTAAGTGATTCTCTTGCCTAAGCTTCCCAAGTAGCTGGGACTACAGGCACCTGCCACAACATCCAGCTTCTTTTTTTTTTTTTTTTTTTTGCTGTGTTTGGCCGGGGCTGGGTTTGAACCGGGCCCGTCCTGCATATGGGGCCGGCGCCCTACTCCTTTGAGCCACAGGCGCCGCCCCCCAGCTATTTTTTTTTTATTATAGTTGTCATTGTTGTTCAGCAGTCCCGGGCTGGTTCGAACCCACCAGCCCTGGTATACGTAGCCAGCACCCTAACCACTGAGCTTCAGGTGCTGAGCCAATTTTTCTACTTTAATAGAGACAGAGTCTCAGTCTTACTCAGGCTGGTCTCAAACTCCTGAGCTCTGGGAATCCTCCCACCTTAGCCTCCCAGAGTGCTAGGATTACAAATGTGCGACACCTCACTGACCTAGGTAGCAATGTTAAATAGGGTTGTCCAGATTGGCCTCCCAGGGGAGGCTGCATCTAAGCAAATACACTGAAAGTAGGGGAACTAGTTCAGTGGCTATTTTGAGGAGGATGGACACTGCCTAGGCCCCAAGGCAAGAAGATGACTGGGGTGATAAAAGAATAGCAATGAGGCCAGTTGGATTGAAAATGATGTGATAGAGATGATGATGGGAATGGGTCAGGGTTGGGGTAGTACATTTAGAACCTTGAAGATAAAACTTTGAATTTGATGATGTGTGAGAAGAAAGAAATGATGCCTATTTAGTGAGGAAAATTATGCTGATGGCTGAGAGCCCATAGCACAGTGGTTACAGCACCAGCCACATACACCCAGGCTGGCAGGTTCAAATCCATAGCCCAGGCCAGCTAAACAACAATGAAAACTGCAACAAGAAAATAGCTGGGCATTGTGTTGGGCAGCTGTAGTCCCAGCTACTTGGGAGGCTGAGGCAAGAGAATTGCTTAAGCCCAGGAGTTTGAGGTTGCTGTGAGCTATGACACCACTGAACTCTACTTAGGGCAACATAGTGAGACTGTCTCAAAAAAAAAAAGGAAAATTAGGCTGAAATAAACAGAAAGTGTGACTGATGAGAAAATACTCAATTCTAGGGCTGACTTCTTCATCAGGTCTGTCTGTCTTTGGACTATTCCACTTTATATAGGGCATTATAAACCTTTTGAGATACACAAAAATCAAGAAATGGAAAATCGGTCTCTCTCACCTCTTCTCCCATCATGAGAGGGACCCACTTCCAACACTCTTTGGAAGTGCTCTGAACTCTCCCTTTGTTCTTTTTTTTTTTATATAATGTATTGGATTTTATTAGATCATAACTGTGTACATTACTGCATGTATGGGGTACAATGTGCTGATTTTATATACAATTTGGAATGTTTGCAACAAACTTGTTAACATAGCCTTCACCTCACTTATTTGTTGTGTTTAGACATTCATACTCTACCCTTAATATATCTGACATTTACCCTTGCAATATGCACAATGGGTGAGGTCCCACTGATTACCCTTTCTCCACGCTACCCAACTACTCCCTTCCCCTCCCCTCGCCCTCCTCTTCTCTCCTTTCTGGGCTATAATTGTGTTTTATCATTCATATGAAAGTGTGGGTGATTATATATTGGTTTCATAATAGTGTTGAGTACATTGGATATTTTTCCTCCATTCTTGAGATACTTTACTAAGAAGAATATGCGCTTTGTTCTTAAATAAAGTTTCTCTTTAAAAAAGAAAAAGAAACATAAAATCCACGTAAACAGAAACAAATGAAGCCCTCCCTGCAATACAGATAAGGTGTCTAAGTTGAAACTTGCACAGGTGAATCAGAAAGGATGCTGTCTACTGTGTTTCTTGAAGTGAAGTAATGGACCATAACAGTCTATAGAATGTCATGGGTTATATCACCCAAGGCAAGGAAGGTTAGGACAGAAGAGGTTCGCACCATCTTCTTTTCCTCCCTTCTTCACTTTCATTATCATCAGCAGACTCTTGGGACCCCGACCTTTTATCCACAGAGGCAGGATTCCATAAAGGTAAGTGAACACTTGTTGGGCCATGGGTTCTGGGACAGCTGGGAAGAGAGGGGAGATTTTGGAGTGAGCTGGCGTCCTTGTGTTCCTGTCTGCGATCTCCATCTTCTTCTGACCCCAGGCCTTGCCCTTTGGGACCACACTGCCCGCAATCTCCTTCGGATCAGCCTGGCCTTCCTGGTCCTTGTGGCTCTAGTGTGTCTCATGGCTGAAGACTGGCTCAGCAGGAAGAGGACTCAAAAGAACGCTGACAGAGCTTCACGTTGGGAATGCAGGAGAAGGTGGAGGAACACAACCTTTAGGAATGACTAGGAGACTCAGTGGGCAAAGGTGGGGCTGAGAACAGATCCTTGACCTTGGGCTGTGTGAACTCTGTGTTGGAGCAAGGAGGAGGGAGTCAGTGCAGGAAATGAGGGACAACTTCATAGAGTTCGGCAAAGCATCCCAGGAGCGGCGGGAGGTGGGATAGAGACGCCAAATTTCTCCTGTAGACAAATCCCATTGCCTTGTTTCTAGATTCTAAGTATTTTTGTGCTCAGTTACAGCAAACAATGCTTTTAACCACTTCAATCAATTCAAATTTCTTCTGTAGGCAAATCCAATTGCCTTGTTTCTAGGTTCTAAGTATTTTTGTGCTCAGTTACTGCAAACAATGCTTTTAACCATGTCAATCTTTTCTGAAAATACAGCTATCCTGTTCTCTTTTTTTTTCTTAATAGCATGACCATGGGAGTATTTTCTTCCTGCTTTGGTCTTTATTTCTTCTTTCCTTTCTCTGCCACATGCAATTCAAAATAATTAATAAAAATATAGAATAGGGGTATATCAAGTGGTTCAGGAGGAATTGTGGCAATAACTAGACAATGGAGAAGCAGGCTGTGAACAAGGAGTACAGCTACACAAGTGTGTCCTAGCTGGGTCTTAGCCATGACCCATCTTCCTCCATCTCACAGCACCACAGAATTCAGTTTTACTTTTTATATTTTTTATTAAATCATAACTTTGTATATTAATGCATTTGTGGAATACAATGTGCTGGTTTTATATACAATTTGGAATGCTTACATCAAACTAGTTAACATAGCCTTCACCTCACTTACCTTATTTGTTCTATTAACACCTTTATACTGTAAATAGTTTTGACATGTACCCTTGTATTCTACACCTTATGTGAGGTCCCACCAAATACCCTCCCTTAGTTTGCTTTTTCTTCTTTTGGAGACAGTCTTACTCCATCAGCTGGGTAGAGTACTATGGCATCATCATAGCTCACAACAACCTCAGACTCTTGGGCTCAAGTGATCCTCTTGCCTCAGCCTCCTGAGTAGCTGGGACTACAGGTGCCCACCACAACACCCGGCCATTTTTGCTATTTTTAGTAGAGACAGAGACTTGATCTTGCTCAAGCTGGTCTCCGAACTCTTCAACTCAGTCAGTCTATCAACCTCGGTCTCCCAGAGAGCTAGGATTAAAAGCAGGAGCCACCATACCTGGCTCTCAGTTTTCTTCTTTATCCATACCTTGCCTTGTTCTTTGGGTCTCTAAATAGGTATCTCCTCCCAGAAATTTTCCTAAATCATCTGACTTTACTTTTATGCTCCCAGTGAAGCTGATATTTCTCTGTGACAGCACCTGCACCCTGATACCATTTCCACACCCACGTTCCTGTCTTTGCTCTGTATTTATGTAAATTAAGTCAACATCATGTTTAGTGACTATGTTCACAGTTCCCACTACTATTCTTGGGAAATACATAAGTTAACATAGAAGGGGCTGCTGCACAGCAGGGAATTTGAGACTTCTGTCCTTTCCCCCTTGAGCTCTTCTAATTATCAACCCACCAATACACTCATTATATGGGTCCCCGCCTCCTCCCATCTCTGTAAGTCAAATTCCTTCTCTGAGTTTTCTGTTAAGTATCAGAGAATAATTCCAACTTCCAAGAGATAACATAATTTAATGAGGTAAATAACAGGAAACCAGCACCTGCTCCTCAGAAGCTAATCACTGCATGGCCTTTGCTGTTATTCCCAGTAATAAAGGGAATTGAAAGTTGTGTCATAATCAGTCTTGGCCATGCAAGCCGCATCTATAAACATACATTTTCACCTTAATCTCATTAAGTGTTTTGATCATGGATATGAGGTGATGAATTCTGCATTGTATAAATATCCTCTGGGAAATATTCCCTAACCAGCTGGAAACTGCTTTGTCTGCCCCCCACCTGCCTCCAAAGCTCTTTCTGTGACCAGCACTGATGCACTTCCTGGAACACACAGCAGACCCTTCTTCAGGTCTGGTCTTGGCTGCTCTGTACTTGTTATTTGACACTTTGACCACTTCCTTCATGAGAGTCACTTTGCTGGCCTTCCAAGGACCACATATCATCCGGTTCCCAGACTCCTCTAAGCCTGGTGCTGGCTGTGCAGGGTAGACCACCTCCATTTGTGGATTCAAACCCAGGCTGACCTCCTGCAACTCCAAGGCATCATTTCCCTAGCACTCTGGGAGGCTGAGGTGGGAGGATTGGTGGAGGCTAGGAGTTTGAGACCAGACCAAGCAAGAGGAAGACCCTGTCTCCAAAAACGCCAATCTGTGGACATGGCCAAATGCCCATGGGGACAACTTGTTAGTCCCCAGTTGAGAACTACTGGCTTAGCAGAATATAAATATAGTTAGACAGAAGTGTATTGGGGAGGAAGGTATATGAGATTTGATGATCAATTAATAGCAGGATGACAGCAGAGAAGGGCACAGTGTGAAATGCTGCAACCCCAGAACTGCATCAGGAGAATTGCAAGTGCAGAGGCCTGAGGTAGGCAGGGGATTGGGGAGCCCCACGTGTCAAGCAGATGAGCTCATGGAAAGTGAGGGAGGAGGTGGACACCAAGCATCTTTCCAGCACAGTTTTCTCTTGAGAAAAGCTCATTCATCTCTCTAAAGATAGGCATGTCCTCCCCTTAGCAGAATTTGGACAATGGCCCTGGCTTTGTAACCCACCTGGATTTGCCCCCACACTGAAGGGTCCAAGGTGGCCATTATTTCCTAGATGAACTAGCCTTTCCCTTGTTGGTGCTCTTGATTTTGGGGGTCGAATGAGTGCAGATGGGGCTGCCTTGTGCATGTAGGGTGCTGAGCAGCACCCCTGGATCCCAGCCTCTAGAGGCCTGCCCAGTTGTAGCAGCAAAAAACCCTGTCCATTGCCAAGTTCCTCCCATGGTGGGGAAAGCAGTCACCCTTACTTGAGAACCACTACAAACAGGCCCAGGAGAGCAGCCCAGGTGTCAGAGTCAGCCCCTAAGCAATTCCTGCGAGGGGATGGGATACTGGGGCAGTGAATTTGCTGGAAATAACAGATCCCACCCTCTCCCTGACAAACACGGCCCAAGGAGTCACTGAGCTCTGACCAGGAGCCTCCACCGCCACAGAAACAGCAGCACCTCCCTGACTCATCCAGATCCACCTGTGAGAAGCGCCGGGCACCTGCAGCTGTCACACTGCAGTGGGATCTCTGCACCAGGAGGTCTCCGCATAGCGTGAAGGTGACCCCCCTCCCCGCCTGTGACAAGCTGTCTGCTTCTGCTGGACCAAGACACATGGTCACAGAACTCTTAGAGCCAGGGAGTTAGGCTGAACAGAAAGGCAGCTGGGAAATAGTCCTATCAAATCTGGGTGCTCCCTGGGGCCAGCTCTACCATGCCACCCTCCCTAGTAAGCCCATCAGAGAAGGGAACTTTTTTGAGTCTCACTGTCACCCTGGGTAGAGTGCCATGGCATCATCATAGCTCTACAGGGAGTGATGAAGTGAGACTGTCTCTCAAAATTCAGTGCCGTGGAAGTTTTGGGTTGGGATACTGTTAGGGGCTGAGCAGCACCCATCTCTTCCCGCCAGGTGCCAGGGATGCCCCAGGTGCTGACAACAGCATATGTCCCATGGGTGGCAAAACCACAAGGTCCTAAACTACACCGTTCTCAGGTTCCAAATACCTTTAAACTTTTGCCAGAAGTGAGCTAAAAGATGTCACAGGCTTTATAATCAACACTGGTCTCAATTCTTGGTCTTTTAGAGATTGTACCCTATCAAGCCAATGAATTCTCTAAAGTCCTGTGTTAAATAAGATTAAATATAAGATTTTGGAAAAAAAAACCCTTGAGCAAACTTGTTAAAATTTGCAGACTCTGAACCAGACATTTTTAATCACAACTTCCCTCCACTGTATATCTTAACATATCCCACCCACGAGCTTGGTAACCAAGGAGAACCCTAAATTGATTCTCCACCCTAACCCCCTGCCTTGACCACTTCCCCTAAGTCACACCCAATTTCTCCATTTTTGTATTGATATGAATCATAGATCTCTGCCTGACCCCATGCACCTAAATAGTTATCCAAAGGCCAAATGTAAGTTTAAGTATAAAATACATACCTACGTGATCAAGTATTTGAGAATTATAATTAAGGTAAATTAGGTCCTTTATGCAATCACTGTGTGGTTGAGTTCAGGCACTAGACCTGCATTCATGAGCTAAGAACTGTCATTTGAACATTCAACACAAATCATTAACTAGACACCATTATTTTTATACCTGGGACTAACTTCCCTACATCAGTGTTCTCATGGTTAAAGCAGTCATATCACCTACAGCAAGTTTGATGGAGAAATCAAATGAGGATAGGATAAATCACTGGTGTTACTGCCAGGGAGCTGGTGATAAGACAATGGGGACACTGAACTTTGTAATTTTCAAAATACAAAAGTGGCCTTCATGCATCTTTATGAATGACCAGTAATGGGCTGGATACAGCAAAGGAAAGCATATGTTTTCCATGGCAATTGACAGAAGCAGGTAGAGGTAGATACACAGGGAGACAGGCACAGAAAGAGACCCACAGAGATAGAGACACATGGTGCAAGGTACAGAGAGATGTTGACAGAATACCTGCGAGTTAGGGAAGAAAACAATCCATGCATTTCTTAATGCATTTTCCTAGACAACAGAAAGTATGAAGTTCATGTTTGCTCTTAGGCGTGTTAATAAATGCCACTTCAAAACTGCTTTAATTCTTTATTATTGTGAGAAATCACACACGCTGTGCCTTGAAATGGTTATGTGACTTGTGCAGAATCCCCTCTAAACAAGAAAAACCAGCATTAAATCCTATACGTTGACATCAAGTCTAGTGATTAACATTTGACCTACACTAAGACATTATAGAAAAAAGTTGCTCAAGAGAGGTACAGCTGCAGGGGGCTCACAAGAGGTAATAACAAGATGATGATCTAGTCGTCCTGGCAGCATCACAGTCAACTGTCAACTGGGGATTGTTTTCTTTTATATACTCCAACAGCGCTTGGATTTTCAAATTAGACTCATATGCCTTCAACCTGGAGAATCAGAACATAAGTGTTTCCAAAGCGCCAAGAAATTCATCTGCCCAAAATCTGTTTCAGGACATTCAAAGCAGGAACATTTTATTGGGTAGAGAGAGGGTCTCACTATATTGTTCAGGCTGGTCTTGAACTCCTGGCCTCAAGTGATTTTCCCACCTTGGCCAGCCAAGGTCCTAGAATTACAGCCAAATTATCGGGCCTGCATATTACATTCCTTTAGCAAATATGTGTATAAGTTTATGAGAAGAATTTTTGGTGGCACTAAAGAATCAACAGAACACCTCCCATTACCAAATCACTACCCTAATTCTGTCCAGAAACAAAATAGTGGGAGCAGATAGTATATAAACAGGGCATGGGTGAGCAAACCTCAGCCTACAGGCCAAATTTGGCCAACAACCTATTTTGTAAATAAAGCTTGATTTAAACACAGCTCCTCTTATTTACTTATTTTTCATAAGGCTGATTTTGCTCTATAGAGGCAAAGCAGCCAAGTTTTATACTGCCTGGTCCTTTATTGAAAGCGCAGGCTCACCATGCATGGTGATGACTGCCTGAATCCCAGCTACACATGAGGTTGAGGTGAGAGAATCACTTGAGCTCAAGTGTTCAAGGCCAGTGGGGGTAATACAGTCAGACCCCAAGGCCAGTGGGGGTAATACAGTCAGAAGTATACATGTTCATCACCTAGAACATTAAATTTAGGTATATATTTCTGGAGGTGATATTTAAGTTCTTGGTTAAAAGAAGAAATTAAAGATAGTTTAAAAATAAAGTTGAGGCTCGGTGCCCATAGCTTAGTGGTTAGGGTGCCAGCCACATGCACCGAGGCTGATGGGTTTGAACCCAGCCTGGGCCTACTAAACAATGACAACTGCAACAACAAAAATAGCTATGCATTGTGGCAAGCACCTGTAGTCCCACCTACTTGGGAGGCTAAGGAAAGAGAATCGCATAAGCCCAAGAGTTAGAGGTTTCTGTGAGCTGTGACGCCATGGCACTCTACCAAGGGGTGACATAGTGCGACTGTCTCAAAAAAATAAAGATGAGCTGGGCACCATTGTTCAGTGGTTAGCCTGCCAGCCTTGCACACCATGGGTACTGGGATTGAACCTTCCCGGGGCCTCATCAACAACAACAAAAAAAAAAAAAAAAAAAAATCAAAAAAATGGCAAGCACAATGGCTCACACTTATAATCCTAGCACTCTGGAAGGCTGAGTCAGGAGGATCACTTGATCTTGAGAGTTTAAGATCTGCCTGAGAATAAGTTTGAGACGCTGTCTCTATGGAAAGTAGAAAAACTAGCCGGGCATGGTGGCAGCACCTGTAGTCCCAGCTACTCTGGAGGCTTGAGCCCAGGAGTCAGAAGCTGCTGTTAGCTATGCTGAGGCCACGCACTCTAGCCTGGGCAACAGACTGTCCCAATTAAAAAAAAAAAAATTGATCAGAATCGGTAAGACCTATTTTTTTTTTAATTGGGTGCCATGGTCTCAGCCTAGCTCACAGCAACTTCCAACTGTCAAATCCATGAAGAGTAGAGTATAAATGTCTTAAAGTGAGGGGAAGGCTATGTTGACCAGTTTAATGTAAGCATTCCAAATTGTATATAAAATCAGCACATTGTACCCCATAAATGCATTAATGTACATAGTTGTGATTTAACAAAAATAGATTAAAGAAACATACATGTTTCACACAATTAAGGAAACATCTATATGACTGAGCTCTGAAAAGGTGAGACCCAGGGCAGTGCTGGAGGTTCCTACAACAGGAACTATTTATTCTTTTGGATCAGATGGTACTTTTGTACCTGTACATGGGGCACCCATGCTTCTAGTCTATACTACAGGATGGTTTGACCTATGAATAGATCTAATTTTATTATTTTTTATTTTTTATTAAGTCATAATTGTGTACATTGGTGCAATCATGGGGCACAATGTGCTGCTTTTATACAAAATCTGAAATATTTTCATTGAACTATTTAACATAGCCTTCATGGCCTTTTAATCACTATATGAAGACATTCTACATTTAGTAATTTTCACTTGTACCATTGTAAGATGCACTGTAAGTGTGATCCCACCAATCACCCTCCCTACACTCATCCTCCCCCCTCCCCTCCCCTCCCCTCCCTTGCTCCTTTCCCCATTTCTTATGCTATAACTGGGTTTTAGCCTTCATATGAAAGCTATAGATTAGCTTCATAGTAGGGCTGAGTACATTGGATACTTTTTCTTCCATTCTTGAGATACTTTGCTAAGAAGAATGTATTCCAGCTCCATCCAGGTAAACACAAAAGCGGTAAAGTCTCCATCTTTCTTTAAGGCTGCATAGTATTCCATGGTATACATGTACCACAATTTATTAATCCATTCGTGGGTTGATGGGTACTTGGGCTTCTTCCACAACTTAGCAATTATGAATTGGGCTGCAATAAACATTCTGGTACAGATATCTTTATTGTGATGTGATTTTTGGTCTTCTGGATATATACCTAGTAAAGGAATTATAGGATCGAATGG
>CAUYON010064993.1:0-36430 GCA_963573935.1 Arctocebus calabarensis
TTTATATAGTGATCAAGGAAATGCCATGAAGGATATCTGTAACAGTATGATCAAAATATTTTTGAATGTATATGAATCGTGCCCTGTGATTGCACCAATGTACATAATTATGATTCAATAAAATTATTAAAAAAAAATAAATAAAAATAAACAAAAAAAAAACAAAAAAAAAAAAAAGATAGAGACTTTACCTCTTTTATGTTTACATGGATGGAGCTGGAAAATATTCTTCTTAGTAAAGTATCTCAGGAATGGAAAAAAATATCCAATGTACTCAGTACTACTATGAAACCAATTTATAATCACTTATACTTTCATATGAAAGAATCAGAACTATATCACAGGATGAAGGAGGGAAGGTGAGGGGGATGAGAAGGGTAGGGGGGGTTTTGATAAAGGGAGGGTTAACAGTGGGACCTCACACCTATGGAGCATATTGCAAGGGTACAAGTCAAATCTATCAAGTATAGAACAGAAATGTCTTAACATTGTGATTAAGTAAATGAGATGAAAGCTATGTTAATTAATTGGATGTAAGCACTCCAATTTGTACAAATAATCAACACACTCAATCCCACAAAGGCATAAATGTATTTATGATCTATGTATATATGACTTAATAAAAGAAAAAAAAGAAAAACAAAACAAAACAAAAACAGAAATATGAGCATCTCTATTGTTGGGCAAAAATTGGATGCTCCCATTGCACAATAGCAGTGATTTCTACCAATGTGCCATGGCACACTGCTTTGCCCTGAGAGGATTTTAGGTGTGCTGTGAAATTTTTTAAGACCATTAATGAAATTATTTTCAGAAGAAATGCAAAGCATAGTATCTTCTTTTTCCCTCTTTTTTGTATCAACATAATTTAAGTGTGCCATGGACGTTTAAATATAGGTTCAAGTGTACTGTGAGATAAAAAAAAAATAAGGTTGAAAGGGTTGTGCCCATAGCTCAGTAGGTATGGTGCCAGCCACATACTGTGAGGCTGGCTGTATGCAACCTGGCCCGGGCCAACTAAAACAATAATGACAACTGCAACAACAACAAACAAAAATAGCCATGCATTGTGGCGGGCACCCAGCTACTTGGAGGCTGAGGCAAGATAATAGCTTGAGCCCAAGAGTTTGAGGTTGCTGTGAGCTGTGATGCCACAATCCTCTATGCAGGGCGAGAGCTTGAGACACTATTTCAAGAGAAAAGAAAAAAAAAGAAGAAGAAGAAATAAATAAAACATAAAAAAAGATTTAAAAACATTGATCTATAGGCTGGGATGCAGAATGTGTTCCTTTTTGGTGGCCCGTGTACTGCCCTATGCAATGGGAACAGTGTGAAAGAGAGCAGGAAATCACCTTCCTAGGCCCTACATGTCCCACACGCAAGCATAAGATCTCAATCCCCACAAGGACCCTGTGAATTCTTTTCGAATTCCAGCTGAGGATATTTGGCAATTTACCCACATAGCTAGTAAATTGGCAGAGGCTGAACTGGAACCCAGATTATAATGAGGATGAAATGAGCTCATGCAGGTAAATCAGCAGATCACCAGTCACCAGTCAGTGCTTCTCGAATAGGAGCTCTCATTACTCTCCTCTCATGAGGCAGTTCAGTTGCAGCATCAGCATAAGGAATTGCCCACCTCTGAGCCTGGGTTTCTACATCTATCAACTAATAGGTTTGACTCTGCAAAATGTCCTTCTCTGAAATATTGGGCTGCTGGAAGATGGAGGGGAAAGAGAAAAGCAGCTTCTAAAGCTGTTAAACTTTCCCCAACAAGCAGCATTTCTTAGACTGGGGCTGTTGGAGCGGCTTCAGGAGATCTGCAGATGCCCCCAAATAGTCCATGTACTTTGTAAGCATGTGGGATTTTCTGGAGAAGATGGCCACAACTTTGATTCATGTCCAAGACCCCAAAGAGCTATTAGGGGAGACAGAAAATCCCTGAGGAAGGCACCTGACACCCAATGGGCATTTAGTATAAGGTCAAGTTTCCTTGTTACTGTGAATGTCTAACTTGATTCTAAAGAGCTGTACTTAAAAATCTGAGGCACCATTTCTATGTAGATGAAGTTGCTCGAGAGAGATCTTGGAATCAGTTCAACTGGAATTCAATTGCACCTCTTCCACTTGCTGGCTGTCTGAGCCCAGCCCAGTTATTCCCCCTCATTGAGCCTCACTGCTCACACCTACACAATAACGATTGAGGAAAAGTGTTACTATGACCTGGCATATGGTAGGCATTTACAATATGTTATTTCCTTACCTTTCTTTGAAGCCTAATTACAATGTAAAGTTCTAATTATTCTTTAATAATAGAATGTTGACATAATTTCAACTCTGAAATGGTTATTATTGCTATTGCTCTTAGTGATATTTATGGAGTGCTTACTATATGTCAGGCAGTGTCCTAAAAGATATACACATGTGCGCCCATTTAACCATCACAGTTACCCACTAGGAAGGTGCCATTATTATCTCCATTACACAAATGAAGAAATGGAGGCAAGCACTGAGCTAGTAAATTTCTTGCCCAAGATCACCCAGGTGATAAGGAGCTAAAAACTAGGATTTTTTTAGCTAAATTAAAACAAAATTATTGATTCATAGTAGATGTACATATCTGGGGGATACATATGATTTTAAGCACAAGGGCCCCAATGAAATCCTCTATTTATAAGCTGTTACACAATACTGACACTTGTTGGTTACTGATAACAAGAGTTTGTAATCCTGGGCTTTTCTCAGTCTTGTGGAAGGAGCATGAGTTTATCCCTAATCTTAGAACCCATGACTCTAGCAAAGACCCTTGCCTTTATGGCTAGACTATTGCTATTACATGACTCCCAATCCAGGCTGGGCTTACCCATGTCTTTTGGATGCATCTTAATTCCTGCCATTACAATCCATTCTCTACTCATTCATTCATTTATCCATAAATTCATGGCATTTTTCATTCATTTGGCATTTCTTTCCCTTTTTACATCACTATCCTCCCTCCTTTTACTACCCTCCACTTCTATCTTATCCCCCAGGACAAATTATCATATTCATGTACATGTGCATATGGAAGTATGTGCACATACTTGCACACAAATACATGGAAGGCAGTTGGTCACTGTTACCTAAAATCAAGATTACATTGTGTATGCTTTTCTGTGCCTTGCTTTCTTCACTCAGTAGTCTCTTCCAGAACTCTCTCTAGGTCAAATGGCAGAACTTTACCTCAGTCTTTTCCCTGGTTATGGTCATATCCATCATCCTTCATAACATTTATCCACATGGAAGTTCTGGCATTTTCCTGGATACCCCACATTGTGTCCTGCCCTTGTGCCTTCACCCCTTCTGCTTCCTGGATCTGCAAGTGCACTTCCCCATTCATCTGGAGGGTACCTGCTTATCTGTCAAGACTCAGCTCATGGCAAGACTTTCCTGACCATCAATCGACCTGGCAGAGTTGACTCTGCTCTCCTTTGTGTGCACAAGGTGCTCCAAACAGACTTTTATCTGAGAGTGTCTAAAATGTTAATGATGTGATATGCTCACAACGGTCTTCTCCAGCTACATTCCAAGTTTCAGGAAAACAGGACTAGTCTGTTTTGCTCACTTCTAAAACATTGTAGTTACCCAATAAAAATTTGCTGACATGATGGATGGATGAATGAAAGAATGAATGAGGATGATGAGAGCCTGAACCAAAGGACTGACAGTGAACAAGAGTGGTATTTGTAGACTTCAGAGCTATTTATAAAGTACAGTTTCTGGGGCTCAGTGATTGGTTTAAGAGAATGTTCCTTATTTCCACAAGAATATAAGCACGTCAGAGATAATGTCTGTCTTGTTATAGTTTCAACTTTATTTTTTAGATTGAATAGTGCCTGAAACATAGCTGGTGCTCAACAAACATTTATAAAATAAATTACTTCCACTGGAACCAGTGATCTCAGGTCTGAATCTTGACCCTGACTCAGAGGAATATACTGTTCAGCAGCCCAAGCCTCTGACCCTGCTGGCCCTCAAACACTTGTGCTATCTGCTTGCTCACCAGAGCTGTCCAAATCAAAATGCAAGATCATTCTTCCTCGGAATCTTTCTGTACTCTGCACCTCAGCTTGTCTCAGCTGTCTCCATCCCAGGCCTGGGGTTCACGAATGACTGTGCACGTTTGTGTGTATGTGCCCCCATGTGCACATACACAGCTGTGTGTATGCAAATTCTGTGGATGAGTATGAAGAGGATTCCCAGCATGGGGGCTCAGGATATTTCTGTCACTCAGAGAAAGAGGAGGCAGAGCCCAAGGAAGCTTTAGGAGCAACAGAAGAAATTGATATTCCTACACTGAGGGTAGGATGGGTAGAGCTACCCCACTCTCCTATCAGCATGAGGCCGAATATGGGCTCTGGAGAGAAACTTTAGCCCAAGATAACTTAGGACACACACCTAACTGTAGGATATCTACCAGGGGGCAATGCCTTTGGGAGCCCTGGGGTCTAACAATAGGTATAAAGGAAGAGATGCCCAATCTGTATGCCAAGCTCCTTGGAGGGCTTTCTCAAGAAAGGCCTCTCCCCACCATGCTCCTTGCCTCTTCTTCAGGAGGAGTCCCCAGAGGCCGAACATTGCTTGAGTGGGGCAAGGAATAGGATAGGGAAGAGGTCTTCCTTCTCAAGACCTGTGGCCACACTCGCCTACAGCCCTACCATAAATCAGAGTTAGAAGCCCAGAGCAACAGCCTCAGCAAAGGCACTGATAATTTCCCAGGGTGGACATTCCCACGGGCTAGTGAGCGGCTCCAATGTGTCTGGAGGTACCTGAAGGACAGGAGTGAGAATCTGAGCTGAAGGAGAAGGTGAGGGCTATGCTATGGTATTCTTTGAATTCCTTTCGAAATGTTTTGGGCTTTATCCCGAGGGCAATTTGCATGGTGGGAAGAGTACAATCCATGACACAGTTTATATGGGGTAGTGATATGATTAGCCTTGAATGTGTAAACAGTCACTCTGGTGGCAATGTGGAGAATAGACCAGATGGAAGCATGATTTAGGAACAGACAGACAAAGAAGAAACTGTGAAGGTTTCGTAGGCACCATAGATGTGGAATGGACTTGGGGAATGTGGATCCTTCAAGAGACATTTAAAGGACAGGCCTAGCAGAAGAGTGGCAAGAAGAGCCATAAGGGTATGTTTGCATGGTTAGAGGATTGTGTGACTCAACAGGAGTACAGGGGCCTGTCTTGACCATTTAAGGTTTTAGCAGACAGCCTAGTGCAAATGCCTAGCAGGCAATTGGGAATAGAGATCAGAACCAGACAGGGAAAACTGACATTGGCAGCATGAGATGATCGAGATAACTCAACTTTCAATCCAGGCCAGCACTATGTTGCTAATCCAGAACACAGAGGCTCAGACAAATTGGGAAATCCTGGCCTGTAACTTGGAGCAATGCACATGCTGTGTAGCCTCCCAGGAATGAGCTCTCACAAACTAAGATCCACCTCCCATATGTACGGGAGGTGGCTTGAAGGAGATGCATTTAACTTAGGTTTGGAATATAAAATGTGTATACAAACCGTTTATTCCATTAGTACATTCACTTCCCACTTCAGAACTAAATGTCTCTGCTAATTAAATACATTTATTTTAACTGCAGAAGCATTTATTTCCCAAATAAGGACATGATAATTATCTGCAGAGTGAAATTAACCCCAGGATGCTAATCTATACGTTCATCTGCCTGGAAATGCATTACTCATGGATGCCTGGTTGCACTGCTAACCGTTGCACAACACTGTTCAATGCACTCTTGCCACCTGGATCCCCATCATTCTTGTTATCTTCTTACTGAGAAATGAGTGGCTGGTGTGGAATTTGGAATTTCAATATTATTATGCTCATCGCAGACCTAAGAAGACTAGAGATTTAAGATTCACAAGCATATTCTGATATAATTCAAGGGCATTTTTACTGGGAGAGGAGGTAACTGTCTCCAATTACCCTGAGGAGATTTTTGTTCATGTTTTATGAGAACTGACACCTTAATTCTCTTGTCACTGACACTTTCTAGATATAGGTACATATCTATAATTCTCATGATAAGTCATTAGTATTAATTAAACCACATCAATAGCATAATTTAGCTAGTCAGTCAACATCTTCTGAGAGCTCACCGTGTGGGCAGCCCCAACTCAGAGCATTGGAAAGTTAATAAGGGAAGAGAGAATGCAGCAAGAGAATGAATTTTCCAGAATGATGGGCATTCTTGCCTTCACAACCACTGGGGAGTCACTTGCAAAACTCTCACGAAGTGGTGAGGTCTTTTACAATATGACATCTGTTTTTCTCATCTACACAATGGAGCCACAATTCATTGCAGCAGTCTGGCACCAGAGGAGAGGAGCCGCAGAAAGAGTGGGCTTCAGTGTTCCCAGAGAAAGACAAATGGAACGCAGCTGGTTCCAGTGGGGATTTGGCAACTCTGGGAACAAAAGTCTGACTTTTGTTCTACCAAGCCCGGTCAGTCAGAAGGGAAAAGGTGAGAGAGCCTTCTCAGTTAACAGGATCTCTTCCTTCCATCCTTTCCTCTCTTACCTCCCTCTCTCTGTCCCTCCCTTCCTCCTTACCTTTTTCATTTCCTTTCTCCATCCAGAATATTTATGGAGGGTTTACTATGGGCTATATATTGTGTTAAGTAGTGGGTGGACGATAGTGAAAAAGTTAAAGGCTCTTCTCCCCCAAAACTGAGATCTTAGTGAAGGGAGAGAGCATAAATGAACAAACAAATAGTATGTCAGCTGGTGAAAAGGTGTCATAAGGAAAAATAAAGGAGGAGATGGGGACAGAACTGATGGCAGAGAACACTATTTTACTACCATTTAGTTCTTCTTTCAGCATAGAGATAGAAGAAGTCAGCAGGCATGAAGTTACTCCTGTTCATAGATACTGAGACTCAGAGGGTGTGCACACGGGAGGTGTGCACAGGGAGGCATGCACACAGGAGGCATGCCCATGTTGCTGGTAACAGTTGAAATAAATTCAAATATTTTTAAAGCACTAGCTGGGCGCATTGGAACTACAGATTTTAAAGCCCCAAATGACTTTCCTAGCCAAGTACCATGTGCCAATGCCTATAAAAGACAGCGGCCATTACCACCTACTTTTCTCTCTGGATTAGCCTATATTTAACAGCCCCAAAGAAAGCCCAAGAGCTTTAATTTGGAGATTCCCTGCCTCCTGGTGAGTGGTAGGAGAAATAAAAATGAAATGTAAGTCAGAAGTAATGTTTCTACTTCCCTGAATGAGATAGGGGTTGGGCTCAAGGTGAATAAAAGAGGCTAAAACTGAATGGATCTTGATCTTTTTCAGAGTGGTCTAGAAAATGGCATTGTCTAACACCAACATGCGATGCTACATTGAAGAGTTCCAAATTAAGAATTTAAATGCCCAATCCTGTGACCACCTATATATCCTTGAATAGGCCATTTTATAAATACAACTTTTAAATATATTAAAGTTGACTAATGAGTTAAACCCTAAATTCAAGATTCTTAAACATTGCTTTGCTGCCAGTGGATCTGAGGGCTAAACTCAAGGGGTATTATCAAATACCTTTGATAAATGAGAAGAGAGGAAAAGCATCACCTTTTTATGCCTTTGGATATCTACCTAATTGAAAGTATATCATGTTATTGAGGCTCTTGACTCTTTTCAGAAAAATGCTAACTAAAGATGGAATTATCTGGAAGACAGTCTATAAGATGACCATTATAGATCAATATATGCAGGTGCTTTTGTTCATCTCCTCCCACAAGAATGGATGCTCCATGATTGTTTTGTGTACCGCTGGATCACCAGCACCTGCATAATGTCTGGCCCAGATTAGATACTCAGCAAATATTTGTTGCGTGAATGAATGACATAACTATTTGCAGTATTTCTCAGAGAAAACACAAGGTGCAGTTGCTTAATGTACTGGGCTTCCTACAGAGGACTGTTTGTTTTATTATTACGCACTCTTGAGAACTCTTTACATATTCCAGATATGAGTCCTTCATCAGGTATCTGCTTTGAAAATATTTTCTTTGCCTTGTCTTTTTATTCTTTTAACAGTGTTCTTTGAAAGAGCTGAAATTTTTAATTGTGATGAAGCCCAGTTTATCAATGGTTCTTTTATATAAGTTTGTGCTTTTGGTGTCATATGTGAGAACTTTTTGCTAACTCAAAGTCATAAAGATTTTCTACGGTGTTTCTTCTGAAAGTTTTACAGTATTAGGTTTTACATGTAGGTCTGAGATCCCTTTCAAGTTAATTTCTGATTATGGTGAGGTGGTGATTAAGGTTCTTTCTTTCTGCATTTGAATACCCAATTGTTTCAGCATCATTTACTGAAAAGATTGTCCTTTCTCCATTCTCCCTGAGTGCAGTAGTATTTTAAAAGGCACAGTATTGTCAACAATGTAAATGTTCATCAGTAAAGAACCAGTTAAATAAATTCCCTCACATTCTTCCAGTGGAAATCCATGGCAAAATTAAAAACAATATAACAGCTTTATACATAACTAATTTTGAACAATCTGTATGCTCTGTTAAGTAGACATAAACATTTTAACTTATAATAAAATTCATTTGCATTTCATTTCTGTGAACTGTATGTTCATATCTTTTCATTCAATAAACATTCACTGAATTCTTGTGTGCCATACACTGTTCTAGGCACTGAGAATACAACAGTGATATCTAGTAGGAGGAAACTGACACTAAACAGATAATTAGTGTGATGATTAATTTTATGTGTCTATTTGACTGGGCCAAGAAATGCCCGGATAGCTGGTAAAATATTATTTCTGAGTGTGTCCATGAGGCTATTTCCATAAGAGATTAAAATTTGAATTCATAGAGCAAAAAATATCCATTCTAACCAATGTGAATAGACATTATCTAGCCTGTTGAGGGCCCAAATAGAGCAAAAAAGACAGAGGAAAGGCAAATATTGTTACTCTATCTCTTTCTTTTCTTGAGCTGGGACATCCATTCTCTGCGGTTCTGGGACATTGGTCTCCTGATTCTCAGGCCTGTGGACTCAGACCAGAACTAGCTAGAACTACACCACTGACTTTCCTGGACCTCCAGCGTGTAGAGAGCTGACTATGTTACTTCTCAGCCTTTATAATTGTGTAAGGCAATCCCTCACACTAAATCTCTTTCTATGTGTGTCTCTTATTGGTTCTGTCTCTCTGTAAAACCCTGTTGAATACAACTAGCTACACAAAAAGTGTGATAATGATAAATGCCATAGAGAGAAATAAAATCACATAAGAAAGGTGTAGGGTGTGCGACTGGAGAATTACACTTTTAAACAGTATGAACATGGAAAGTTTTACCAAGAAAATGGCATTTTAGTAAAGACTTAAAGGGTTGAACAAATTAGTTACACAGACTTCTGGGAAACAAGCATTACATGCTGAGGATCAGAAAGGCCTTGAGGAGAAAGCAGTTGGAGGAACCACAAGGAGGCCAGTGTGGCTGGAGCAGAGTGAGCAAATGGAAGGGAACAGCAGGGGATGAGTGGGGGAAGACAACAGGCCAGTAAAACCTTATTGGTGGGTGGCACCCGTAGCTCAGTCCATAAGACACCAGCAACATACACCCAGGGTGGCAGGTTCAAACCCAGCCCGGGCCTGCTAAACAACAATGACAACTACAACCAAAAAATAGCCGAGCATTGTAGCAGATGCCTGTAGTCCCAGCTACTCGGGAGGCTGAGACAAGAGAATTGCTTACGCTCAAGAGTTTGAGGTTGCTGTGAGCTGTGATGCCACTGCACTCTACTAATGGTGACATAGTGAGACTCAGTCTCAAAAAATAAAAAATAAAAAAACCTTATTGGTTACCATAAAGACTTTGGCTTTTGACTCTGAATGAGATGAGGAATGATTTAGGAAAGTTTTATCAGAAGTAGGATAGTTTGTAGGCACTCTTCATATATTAAGGCAATTAATTAACCATATCTTAGTCATATATTTTGGAATTTGTTATCCTCCATTTGTCATATGTTTCATCTTTGCTTATATTTTGCTATCTAAACCTTCTTAATATAGTAGAACCTCCATAGCTGACCAGCTCTCTAAGTTGACCTAATTTTCATAGACTGGACATACACCACATGTATATATCAGAAACAGTAAGCCTATTTCTTACATTGACCCCATCTATATATGGACCAGTTTGTTACAGTCCCTTGGGTGGTCAACTTACTTAGTCAGACTTATAAATATTTTGTATAATGAATAGCTATTGTTGGCCTACCCAGAATTAATTTCTTATTCATAGAGCCCAATTTTCACTGGGAGCCACCCCTCCCCCCTCACAGTATGCAGGTCCTAAGAACCTGAAGACTGCTGGAAAGAACTTCAGCTTCTCCTTGCCAAGCATTGCAATCCCTGGCACCTGGTTGGGTCATGGCAGTGACTGATTTGGGGAAGCCATGAGACCTGAGACACTACCAGACCCTGACTGTATGCTTCCAATTCTATCTCCTCCTTTGAACAGGAGATGAAACTCCATTGGAGGCTGCCAAACTTACTCTGTGCTCAGTCACTTGCAGAGGTGTTTGTAGGATTGAGTGTCTGCTCTCTCCACCCCACACCTCCTTCATATAGGGATAATGTGAATGAGCTTCACATTTTCTTATCTATATTACCTAGACTCAGATCAGAGGATGAAGCAACAAGTAGTATCCAAGAATTTCTCAAGTCCTCAGGCTGAACTTAACCTACATATACAAAATATATACACATCTTTCCTTTAACCCTTTTTCTCACTGCCACCATTTTCCAACCTAGTGCACAATAATAATAGCTAATTCATAATGTTGTTATGATGGGTTAAATGTAAACCCCTGAGGGTTGGCAACAAGTGCTCGACAAGTGCTACTGAGCTATTAATATCATTAATGCCCTTAGACTGACCTTACAATGTCACCTCTTCCAGGGCCATATTAGGCGGATGCTTCCTGCTTCTTCTATTGTGTCATTTGAATGTGAGGAGAGCTTTAGTATTTTAGGCGACCCTTTAAGCACCTGAGCAGTTTTTCTTTGATAGTAATGCTTCTGTGATCATATGAGGAACTAGATGTTGCCTATTTTATTTTGGTGTTGTCAACTAGTATTTAGCTGATTTATCTTTTTCTTCACTGTCTCTATACTTTCTGTTTTGTTTTTTGGCAGAGATCTGTGATTTTCAGATTATTATTTGTATTAAAGCTACCGTTTATTTAAATTTACTTTATGCATCAAAAGTTGCAGGTGTAAGGTGAGAAAAGCAGACACTGACCCAATTCTGAATCATAGAAGTGGGGAATCCTCAAATGCTCACTGTTAAACTGCTAGAATTCTCAAGCACCTCTTAGAATGCTCCCATATTGCAACAACTAAGTGGTGGTTCTCAAGTGGTGGTTCACAATGATCAAGAAATAATTGTGACTCTCATCTGCCCATATATCTGATGTACTATCTCCAAAGACAAATGGCTTATGCTGTTCTTCTGTCTCCTAAATCTCATGACATTTCCTCTTACTTGGCCAACTCTAACCCAGAACACTTCCATGGCAAGAAATTCTGGGGAATGCAGTCCCTGGTTTCTTCAAAAGGTTGGGGATGATACAGAGTTAACCACAGATAATCTTGCACCCTTTTAAAATTTTGGTATCATTTATTTTGGGGGGTTCAAAATATACAATCAATTGTTGTTATTATTCCATGGGCTCTTGAAAAAAAGATATTGTCTGATTTTAGAGTGTAGAATTGATCTGCATTGTTGATTAGATATTAACAAAGTAGATCTAAAAGTTAAAAGCAATACTGCACTTTGTTGGGCTTGGTTATTTAAGTTCTCTACAATTACTTATTTTTTGACTGCTTATTATGGGATTATGTAAGTAAATTAAGAACTATTCTACACGTATGTCTAGCTCTCTTTGAAGTCCTCTATGTTTTTCTTTATCAATATTGATGAAATTTTACTTAGTGCACAGATATTTATTGCTGTTAGAGCTTCACTATATTCAACTTGTACTATACCCTGCCCTTTTTTGGCTGATTTTTCCTTAAATTCATCCTTGTCTGATATTAATTTTCCTATGGCTTTCTTCTTTGTTTCCATTTGTCTGAAATATTTTTGCCCAATCTTTTGCTTTCAATCTTTCTGAGTCATTTCATTTTCAGTAAGTATTATATAGTCAGTATTTAATGGGCTTTTCTTAGTAAATATGAGTACCTCTTTTTCTGTTTGTTAACATGGTAGATATGTTTAGTATGAGTGGTGCTATAATGTTTTCCAAATTTTAATTTCTCTTCTTTTTTTTGTATGGGGTTTCCTACTATTATTTTGGAAGGTATATTGTCTCATTTTATTACCAATGGTTACCTTTGTAAGAATTTTATGTACTGGACTTAATCCTCTATTTATGTAGCTAGTATATATCGACTCTTCAACTATAGTAATGAATTAAATTAATGTACCCCAACTTCTAATTCTTCCCTCCACCTCTTAATTTTGTGGGGTATGCTATTAGTGTTAATTCTTCCAGTGGTTAACTTTATACATTTAAATATATGTACAACTTTTAAAACTCCAATGCAACATTTGAAAAATGTTTTGACCGCACCCAGTTGCAAAATAAGAAAGCCAGCTTACATACACAATCTCACTCTCTTCCTTTACATATCCTAACTTTCATTGAGTATTTTAATATTTCTTCATTGTCATGGTTAATTAAATTTATATTTGGTATTTTATAATTGTTTCCATACTTCTTTGAACATGTTCCCATTGCTTTAAACTTATTTTGCCACAGTTTCCAAATCACCTTTTGGTTCAACTTCATCTTTCTAGTAGTGTCCTCAAAAACTACTACTGTCCTCATGAAAACTACATTCCCTGAATTCTTAAAGATCTGAAAATATTTGTCTATGGTCATTATACCTGAATGACAATTTAGCTAGGTCAAATTTCCTGGCTCACATTGTCTTTTCCTGAAGATTTTGTAAGCATTTCTCTCCACTGTCTTGTAATGTTGAATATGGATTAGTCTGAAGCCAACCTGTGTTTTTTACTTTATTGTCATAGGTAGTTTAATCATTTTTTACTAGATAACCACAGGACTATATATTTTTATCTTTAATTCAAGAAACTTTACTAGACTATGGTTCAGTGCTGATTAATATTTTTAATTTTTTTCTTAAAATATACTGTGCCCCAATGTTAGGGTGTACAGCACACCTCTTAGCGGTGGCACACAATTATAAGTGGGACTCTACTTAACAAATGCATACATTGCAACCTAATTCATTGTACTCTTGAATTAAACTGAAACGATAATAAGAAATGTATACTGTGCCCTTTCAATCTTTAGATTCAAATCTTCTTTAGTTCAGGAAAGTTTTGCAAGTTGCATCTTTGAATAGTTTCTATTTTTCTAATTTTTTCTTCAAGAAAAAAAGTATATGCTTATGTTGTTTCTCCTTAGCCTGTCTTCTATATTTACAACTTTTTCTAATTATTTTCTTTAAATTTCCATTTTGTTCTGCTTATCTGTCTCAAGGTTGCCACCCACTTTTCTGTTGTCAACAATCTTTACTATTACATAAGTTAATATGCTGATAGTATGTCACCAGTTGCTACTTATAAACATAGAAGACAGTCATGATTTCTGTGATTTTAATTTTCTCTTCCACTTTGTGTCCTAGATACAGTTCAATTTTCACCTCCTTCTGTTGCTTTTCTTGATTCCTTATACCTATGCAGTGAGCTTTTAATTCACAAAAGACTTCTTTTGTTAAGTTCTTTGAATTGTTGAGCAAATATTTGGTCAGGATTTTCATCAACTCCACATCAAAAGGTTTGTACTGTGTAGACTTAGTTTGCCTTTTTTCTTTATCTTGTTATTTCCACCATTTTGTTATATGTTTGTATAGATCTCCTTGTTCCTTTTTCATTATTAGTCACTCTTGAGTGAGCAGAAATCATCCTAGACCAGATACTTGAAATGAATAGCATGGAAAATGGTCCAGTGTAGTGGTCTGGGTTAGCAGAAAATCCCCTGCTTCTTAGTAAAATCCTTTATAATTTATGGTCTTGTGGGAGAAGGTAGTGAGGTGCACTTGTAAATGTGTTTTGTGTGTGATAGAAAGTGACTGAAAGGTGGCTTAACTGTTTTTCTTAGCTCACAAAGAATGGCTTCTACCAAGTTATTTGTCTTCAACATGCTGCACATTTACAAAGATGAAGTGTCTGAGAGTTTTCTCACTCATTCCCACCTCCCCGGCCATTTTAAAGTATCCAAAAGAGTTAGGGAGATTCTTACAGCCAAAGATTCACTCAGATTTACTGTTCCAAACAAAGGATTGTTAGATTTTCCCTTAGAGCAGGTGATCTACTTTGGAGAATTTGGTGCTCTCTCCAAAATCTTGAAAAACATTTCTTTTTTTATTGGGCCTCCAACTCCATCACTCCAGTTCAGTGTTCACTGCACATGACATCTCATCTTATTTTTGTGGCTCATGATTATAGGTGCTTCCTAGTTTCAACAATTATAAAATTGTTTTGGTTTCTTACCCAGTTTTTTTTCCAATTTTGTTTCATAGAGAAAAATAAAGACATTGTTACTCTAATATCTTAAAATTAATGCTTTGGAGGAACCTGAACTGCTCATTGCTCATATCTGTTATGTTGTATGTGATATGGCAGAGAGTGCAACCTGTTCGCCAGAATCTATTTACTCTTCTCAGGTATGTAATAAAACTACATTTCCCAGCTTGCATTGAAATTACATGTGGCCATGTAATGGAGAATTAGCCAATTTAATTTAAGCAAAAACAAAGCAAGCTAATTCTAGGTCTGGCCCATTAAAAGACCTCTAACATGAGCTTTTCCATGTTTTCCTCCTTCTGCTTGATTGAGTTAGAGATTATCAGTGACACCAAAACCCACTTACTAAAGAAGGCGGAGCCTCCTTTAGCCTGCACCCCTGAATGACTGTGTGGAACAAAGCTTCCGGCCAGTCTGAAACTAGCTATAATAGATTGTTACATGGACAAAAAGTAAAGTTTTATTGTGTTAAGTCATTAAATGTATGGGTTTATTTATTACTGCATCCTAGACTAACAAAAATGATATAGCAAAGGGGGACATATATTTGGCATGGAGTTATTCTTAAAGATAATTTATATGAGAAGGGACTCTAAGAAAAGGGTTTCAAGGTGGGTGGGAGGAAAACCTGGCCTGCTACACCAAGTATGGAGGGCCCATAAGAATGTGGGTATGAGGTAACCCAGGTAACCAATGACCAATAGAAAAGGACAAATAATGACCAATAGAAAAGGGCAATACTGCCTGGAGGTGCAGAGAGGCCAATGAAGGACCTGTAGCCAATTTCAAATGGAGTATTTAATGCCCTTCCAGGCATTTGTCTCCATCCTCTCTGTCATCTTTTCTCCTTCACAAGAGAGACCCACTTCAAACTCTCTTTGGAAGTACTCTAAACTTTCTCTTTGATATTCCTAAATAAAATCTCTCTTTGTTATCCTGAAACTTGTGCAAGTAACTTTGCTCTCTACTCACACTGCTTGTGCTGCTCTAGTTTAATTTCCAGTTTCCATTTGTTTTTACTTTCAATTACCTCTGTGTCTTGGTTCAACTTTCTACCTCAGTCAAGTAATCGAACCAGGTCAATTGGGTTCAGGGAACTGCGACCCCAACCCCTCCCAACATAATACAAATCATAAGGACCAGATGCCAATGCTGGTTAACCCACCATAAACCTGAACAAGCCATTGACATGATTCTAGAAAAGGAGGCACCATGGCTATGAGGAGACTGACCATTGCTATCAACAGAAGGATAAGAGCAAAGAAGTCAGCCACTAACATGTTTGCATTAAGGAGGATTGGACCTACTTGCATATAAAATACAATAAGGAAATATAGCAGGACAGTTAAGATAAACCACACATACATCCGTTTTCCCATATTAATTTAAATTAAAACTTAATTCAAAGAGACTTTAAAGGAAAGACTTCCTTTACCTATTTCATGCTAAAGAGGCCTCCCAAGTTATTAAACTCTATATAAATAAGACTGCATAGTTCAGACCTTCTGAAACCCAGACATGAATTGGATTAGTAGCTGATGAGTGGGAAGCCCACAGAGTATCATTTCCGGTCATTGTTATCTAGCTAGCTGGGACCCTCAGAAGAATAAGATAAAAAGTCATGTTCAAGCTTCCTCTTTCACACAAGGTAGAAATGGGTTCTAGACTTTGTCCTAGCCCCTCTTTCTGCTTCCTCTCATTTATCACTTACTCACTGAGTAGTTACTTGATACTAGGCATTGATTTCTTTCCCATTCTTGGGAAAGAATGGGAAAGAAAACAACCCTCTACCAATGTCTGATGAAAATGAAGATATGGCCCCTCCTTCAAGGAGCTTGTGGGCTATTAGTGTCGGTGACCTTCTTCCCCAGGCAAGATGGATTGTACCAAAGCAGCAATCTCAGATGGCTTACTGGTAAACAAACAAAGACTCAACTAAATGGGCCATATTTGCAGGGACCCCTTACAAGGCCCTAAACTTGATTTAGTATTTGTATTTCAAGTTATTTCTTTTAAAAGAGGCCCTCCCTAGTTATATGAGCTGTAGGCCTTAAAAAACTTGTCTTCTCCCTTGAAGCCACATACCCTGATCAGAGTTTACTTTCAGGGGTCATCAAGTGCTGGAGAATTCATAGTTAGATATTTAAATAAAAATTCAGAGAATCTACCGGACCTTGGGACTGACACTAAGCCTTTCTTCTGCCAGCTTGAGTGCCAGAAAACAGAAAGTGGGGCATCTCCATCTGCTGGCAGAAGATCAAACTACAACATATTGTGTGGATTGCAGACACTGGGCTTTGTTTCCCTTTAAGTGAATAAGTAAAATCAATCAAGCAACATCATATCAAGTTAGGAAAACAAAAGGAGGACTCACAACCACACTCCCACAACAACGCACTCACTTTCATTTTGAAGAACTCTTTTACAGTCCCTGTTTATAGACAGTGATATTTTCACATGGATATAATGGTGTTTGAGACAATCTTGCTTTATAGAAGGCATTTTTCTTCTCTGATCATAAGTATTAGTCATGCTTTTACACTGCCTTCATAGCCAGCTGTTTTAAGTGTTTCATCAATGTCAGTGATGGGCCCTTAGTGATTTCAGCAGTTTCCCTAGGTAGCCGCTATATACCACTTTTATAATGCCATGATGGCCACCCTTAAGTAAAGAACTTGATCTTTCCCAGGGACTAGTTAGGGGGAACTCAGGAAACCACTTGCCTTCCATAGCTTAGCTTAGGGGAAGCGAAATTCCAAAGGACAGAGTGCCTGGGCTAGAGTCAGAGCTCAGCATGTCTGTGGCAAATGACTAGAAAAATGAGAGATGAATGAGTGAGTCTATTGTAAGTAGATGACATGCAAATAAACCCCAAGAGCTTGCTCCAATTTTCACAATCCCTAGAACATTTCAGTGTGATAGTCTTACTATACTCTCATCGATACTGACAACCATCTTTTGGAGAATTTTGACCATGAGGCTTTTGACATTGTGTGCTCTGGATCTTGGGGTTCCAACTGCTTTAGCAATTTACATACTCAGTCAAATGTAGAATCTAGAGAATTATTGATGTCAATTTTGCTCCACATATTGAAAGGACAATCTACATTAATCTATTATAGATAAATTGCTTTCAAAAATTATACATTTGAGGGCAGCGCCTGTGGCTCAAAGGAGTAGGACACCAGCCCCATATGCTGGAAGTGGCAGGTTCAAACCCAGCCCCGGCCAAAAACTGCAAAAAAAAAAAAAATTATACATTTGAAACCCAGAAAGATCCCAGCCCCTTACTCAGACACACACATCACAGTCCACATGCATCCCTGGCCATGGCTTATTGGCTGAATGATCAGAAAACAGAGGCAGAAGAAATTACTGAATGAATAGCTGGCCAGAAGTCAGGGAGCCTGGCTTTTATCTTATTCCTCCCATGGATTTTCTATGTGACCCCAAACAAGTCTACCTCCACTCTATTTCCTTAGTTATAGACTGAAAATGTTAGACTACTTGCTTTTTAAAGTCTTTCTAATGCTGGAGCTCTATGATATCATAACATCACGCAGAGTCTTGGGCCTTTGGAAGATTACCAGGCATAAGAACACCCTGGTAATCTTCCTAGACCAAACAGTCCAACTTGACAGCTTGAAGATGGATCCACAGTGTCCATTTATTTAGGACAGAGGATGGCACAGGCCACAAGACTGCCTGTTGCCAATCTAAGAACTGGTGTGCTGTTCTATCAATCATTCTCCATGAAAGCAACAGTAAAGGGAGGCCTAGTCAATAAGGGTTGGCCATGGCCATATGCTCAATAGAAAGAGAACACTGTCACAACAGGAAGTGGGGTGGGAAGAACAATGCCATCAAGGACTACACTCAGCTAATTTCAACCAGCTGGACATTGAGTTACTGAGCTCAAAATATAACTCGGTGCACTTTCTAAGCCTACCTCAGGCCAAGGCAGGCCAGGTCAGGCCTCAGAGAATTCCAGAGACAAGGAAGGTATGGCATTTGTCCCCAAGGATTTCACACTATGGTGGAGGAAATTGGGTAACAGCATAGTTGTAAATGTACAAAGATAAATTGTGTTTAAAGAGAGTTAAACACACACACACACACATATGCACACACAGATAAATTAATTTAGATAAAGCAGGAAGGGAGAGTGAGATGGTGTCAGGAATGGTTTACTTATGGTGGAAATGCCACTTACGATGAGTCTTTCAGGTGAGATGGATTTTGACAGAAGCCAATAAGAAGGGTGGGGATTGGGAGTAGCTGTCAGAAAACATAGTGTGCACAAAAGTATAGAGGCAGGAAAACATGGGTGTGCTTGTGAAGCATTGAAGGATGTGGTTTGGCCTGGGTACAGGATTCACAGAAGGACCTCCCCCAGCCATCAGCAGACTCTCCTGCTTGGCAGGAGTCCACTGTGACTGGACAAATAACAGATCAAAATAGGCTCTATTTGAGCCTTGGCCCAACAATGAGACCAGCTGTTGACCAGGACTTCCTGCACCCTTAGTTTCCCTTCTCCTGATGTCATAAGAGATTCCCAAGGCAGTCCCAGGGCTGTGCCAAGACAGATACACATCAGAACATTGTAATGAAGAGCCCTTCTCTTCTTCTGTTTGTTTTAAGAATATATAAGTGAAATAACAAGGTCTCCCAAAAGAGGGCAGAATTGCGTTTGTCCCCAAGGAAAATGAGATTTCCCCACCACTGCTGTTCTCTCCATGGAGCAGCGGCTGGGGGTCCCCAGCAGCTCTTTGCTCAGTGGCCCTGCTGTTAGACCTGATGCATCCCATATGGTCAGCTCAGATGCACAACTCTTCTCCATTTTTATTATTTCAACAATATAATCATTATTGCTCTTGTTACCCAAAATCACATAAACACCCATTTAAGAGTAATCTAGGAATCATTTTTCTCTTTTATTTGATGAGATAATCTTTCTCGTTGGCTCTTCTGGTAGGAGGGGTGGGGAGTGGGGAGCAGTCAGCCTCATCTCACTCTTCCCTCAGTCCTACGCCTCACAAACCCCACCTCTACAGAATGGACTTTTGCCCATGGTGGACCTCAGTTATCTGATCAATGGCCAGAAGCTCCTTGAGCTGACATCTGAGAACATCATCAAACAGGAGTCCTAACTTCTTCAGGCTAGGCTGCCCACATCTGGGGCAAGAATGGCAAATAGGGTTGATCTCACTTTACAATTCCCAGTGATTGAGAGTGGCTTCCTGGAGTGCTGAGTTGAGAAGAACTCTGAGATAGCATCTGGATCGTGTATGAATATGCCTTTCCCAGGTCCAAATGAAGCTTTCAAGGCCTGTGATTTTAGAAAGGGCTGGCTGAGATGGTAAATTGTGAACAGAAGGGATTGGTAAGGGCCATTATAGACTAAATATCTGTTGTATGCAAGTGTCCATGACCACTCCTTCCTTAAGGTCTTGCTATATTCTTAGTGCATGACACACACTCCCAAAGGCCTGGCTCATTGCAGGCTCTCAAGAAAAAGTCCCTTTCTACTCATCCCTTGAGTCAATAAATGGATGAACCCAGGGGGCTGTCTGACTGCAAAGTCCAGGCCTTCCTCTTTTGCGGTACATCATGCCATGAAGGGCTGGGGTCTCATTTTCATGTGTTCCCTCACTAATTCATGGAGGATTTTCTCCCAGGGCCTGAACTTCTAAGATTTGCTCCAGCTTTGTTCCCTTATATCTAGTGAACAACTCTGACCCAGATGCCCAACAGCAGAGCCAGAGAGACAGTGAGTTTTAGCTAAGAATAACTAGACACTATAAGGATCTGCAGAGATGTTCAGAGACACCTCACAAATTCCAACTTCTGGGGAAAGCATACTGTAGTCTTCCTCAAGGTCTAACCAATACATGAACGCCTTCTCCCAGACCCAGATCCTGGCAAGTCCTTGAGAGAGAGGTTATGAACTCACCTCTGCTTCCCAGATGTGTGATATTACTGAGCATTGCCCATATGCAAATTGTCAGACAGATGACATACCCACCAAATTCAAGAACCACTGGGCAATGACCTATGCTGAATTCAACACTTTAGCCCAGTGAATATGGCCTTGTGCTAGGCCCCATAGGAGACAGCAGAAGCAGACACCCAGATCCAGTCCTCAAGGGGATCTATGATTTTCAGAAATGTCAGGAACATGAAGAACATCTGTATTATAGTGTAGGGTATAGCATGGAGGGAGGGGTGGGCAAGAGGCAAAAAAAAGAATCAGGATCATATGCCTCTGAGTCTCTGCCCCCACTTTTTATGTACTGGTAGTCCACCAAAGGAATTGTTTTGAAAAAGGAAAATTCCAACTCCTAAAAACAAGAGTAAATACTTTAGCTATTAAAAAAGAAACAACTCATTTCCAGAGGGAAAATGTGTTCAGAGAAGGGAAGCCCTTGCCCTTAGCCTCACGGCTAGTTCATGGCAAAGTTCAGGGTAGAACACATTTTCCCTGAACCATATGGTGTAGACTGAATGTTTGATCCCCTCTCCCTGCCAAATCTATTTGTTGAAGCTTAATCCCAAATAGGATAGAAACAGGAGGTGAGATCTTCGTGAGGTAATTAGGTTATGAAGGTGGAGTGTCATGAATGGATTAGTGCCCTTATAAAAAGAGACACAAGAGTGATGACCTCTCTCCCTTGGCCATGGGAGTATACAACGAGAAGGCAAATGAGGACAAGAGTCTTCACCAAATACCAGATCTTCTAGCACCTTGGTCTTGAACTTCCCATCCTCCAGAACCATAAGAAATAAATGTTGTTTAAGCCATCCTGTCTGTGGTATTATTCTGTTATAGTAGGCTGAAGAAAGACTCTATAGTTTCTGAGCACATTGACACAAGCGTATTTCACCCCCTGAGATCCATGCTAAAGGTATGAGCCCATGTGACCTGTTGAGTGACAGAGGAAGAAGACAAATGTCTTAGTTTCCTGGGGGCTACTGTAACAAAGTACCATAAACTGGGTAGCTTCAATAACAGAAATGTATCACGTCACAATGGAGGTGGAGGCAAAAGTTTGAGATCAAGTTGTTGGCAGGGCTGGTTCCTTGGCTTATAGAACCATCACCCTGATCTCTGCCTCCATATTCACGTGGTGTTCTTCCTGTGTGCATGTTTATTTATGTGTCCAAATGTCCCATTTATAAGGAAACCAACTAATTACCTCACCTTAACTTGATTACATTTTCAAAGACTATCCAAATAAGTTCACATTCTGACATGAGGGGTTAGAACTTTAATGTATCAATTTAGGAATGTCTTAGTCCATTTTCTGTTGCTGATAACAGAATAATTGAAACTAAAGAAAATAATTTTTCGCACAGTTATGGATGTTGAGCAGTAAAAGGTCAGGGGTGGCATCAATTGAGAGCCTTCTTGCTGGTGGGGACTCTATGCAGAGTCCTGAGTGGTACAGAGCACTGCCTGCTAGCTCAGGTCTTCCTTCCTCTTCTTATAAAGCCACCAGGCCCTCTGCCATGATAGCCCCTTAATCTACTTATGAGCCCACATGACCCTATCACTCTTAAAGCCCCACCTCTCAATACTATCACATTGGGAATTAAATTTCAACATGAATTTTGAAGGGGGTAAACATTAAAACTATAGTAGTGAGGGAAACAATTCAACCTATAGTAACAATTGTAGTCAGAGGCCAGAGGTCGCAAGAGTCCAAAGGACTTCCTGAGGTACAGGGGACATTTGGGAAAGGAAGCAGGGAGGTCAGCTCTGCCCCTGTGGGATCTGCTCCCCTGCCTCTGCCTATTTTCCCTGCTCTGCCTCTCTGGGTTGTTGCAGAAGAGATGGGAAGAAGTATGTTTCCCTGATAGGAAAGCACATCTGACTAGAGTTATTGACACACCAGTGGTACCATATGCTCTTATTGTCCTTCTCTGCCCTCCTTTCTTCACACCCATGCTCTCACCAATAGGTATAATATAACTGCATGGCCAAGAATGTCAAACAAGAAACCACCTCAAAAATATTAAACCTCATAAATCCCTTCGCTTTTGCATTAGAACAAGCCAGTTCCCCTTCCACAGACTGTAAGAGAGATTTCTGAATGAAGTCCCCGTGCGCTAGTCATTAGTTGTTTGCCTTTTTCTCTTTTTTGATTAGACACCAAATAGATGGCAGGTAACCAACTCTTGTATCTTAGAAGGTAAGTGAGTAAGGGTCCATAGGGGACAGTGCCCAATCTTAGGTGCTTGGGTACTGAGAAACTGGAGTACAGCATAGTACCAGCAGCTGCTTGTTACTCAAAAGAAGAGATACTCAGACACTTGGTGCTCACTAATGGTCCCAAGGGATGGTGTGTTCTCCAGAAACATGTCCTCTTCTCTGGCAAAGTCACCGACCCCTTTGCCAAGACGCTTGTCAGTTAGCCATTTGATTAAAAGGCAACCCTTGTAAATGTTTCCTCCGAAAGACCCATGACACACAATTCATCTGGGAACATTTGCATTTGTCACCTTTCTAACTGCCAACTATTATTAAAGGCATTAAAGTAGACCTAGAGTAACTATTTTACCATTAACATACAGATGGCTTTTAAGTTGTCCTGGAATAAAACAAATTGTGAGACTGTTCAAATGTATGAGGTCAAGAACCTAAGTGAGTGACTGTTCCATTTTTTAAAGTATCTAACAATTTGCATGCAAGAGATTTCATGCAATGAAATGAATTGAAAAATGAAGGTGGAAATAATGTTTATCTTACCTTTATAAGCCACAAAATGTACTAGAGAACTGAAATGTCATACTAACACAATGAATTTTTATAAGCTACCCATTTCATACTGGCTTTTAAATAATACTTATCCTAGATCCATCATCAGAAATTCCTCAGGGTCATCCCTATTTTAAGGTCTAACCAGAAAATAGAGTTGACAACCAATTCATCAGGATTCTCATTAACATGCATCAAGCTGTATGACAAGTCCCACACCAGGTACCCTATATTTTATATTTTATCTCTTCTGCTCTTGGCAACAACCCAGTGAGACAGATATTAACACTATTTTACAGCTGAGGAAACTGAAGCCCAAGGAAGTGAAGTAACTTGAACCAGGTCACACAGCTAGTAAGAAGTAGAGCCAAGATTTGAACTGAGGTCTTCGCTTTTTTGCAGCTATCTGTTCAATAACCAAACAATAGTGGCCATGTGGCTTTGTATAGCCTATGCTGGGAAATCACTTGACCAGGGCTTTTCCCCCTTGTAGGACATGAGGTACCGGTCTTCATAGCTATACAAATTGTGAAATTCCTCTCCCATATTATTTCTTATCTGGTCCCATGGACAAGTCAAACTAACATTTCTATCCAATTAAATATGGAAAGTGGGGTAATTTATTTATGAGACTGCATCTACATCACCCTCCAAATGTGGGGGCCAACATGTCCTGATTGGGCAGCCCAGCTGGACAACTTAGCCTCTGTTCTAGATTAACACCTTGGGGTGCTTCATATCTGGGTGCACATCGTATGTAATTACTGAATGAATAAATCAATGAAGGAATGAATACATGAATGAATGAGAGGTCTTCTGCATCCCTTCTTCCTTCCTAGGCTTTAAACTAAGTTCGCAGGGCTGTCTTATGCTTCCCAGTCCATAATCAGCACCACAGATTTGCATTACAAAGAGCTGGAGCCAAAGGAGTCCTGGAAATAGAAAGAAGCAAGGAAGATTCAAGAAACTGAGTTAAGACAAGCCAAGTTTTGCCTTTAAATCCAGGCCATCAGCAAGGCCTTTTTCCATTGCTCTAGGACAACAGTTCTCAACCAGTGGGTCGTGACTCCCAGGAACTGTATTAAAGGGTTGCAGTATTAGGAAGGTTGAGAACCACTGCTCTAGGAGTTGGTGGTTTATTCTAAATATCTAATTACACAAGTCTTTCCTCTAGATGTAAAAAATTACAAAAAAAATGTCCTTAGCCTGCATACAGCTAAGAAACATCATTATGGGGGGACTGAGGGAATACTGCAGGGGAGGAGGTTTCTGCCAGCAACCTGACTGGGACCCAAATGGAATAAAAGAGTTTTAGGAATAAATCAGTGTGTTTTCAGGAATAGCCAGAGCCCCCAGCCCCTGGATCCTTCATAGAAACAGGCTTGAGTAGAATAGATTTTCTTTGTTGATGAGTTCACCTATTCTGATTTGGGCGACATGGGTGAGACAGCATGTTCTCCTGGCTCAAGTGCAGATCGTGGATTCTGTTCTCTCCCTGTGGGTAGGAAACATTTCTGAAAGAAATGGGAAACATCTGGGAAAAACACTACACAGCAGTGAACATCAGATGCCATCCCCCAAATTAGCTCCTGAGACACATTTCCTGAGGAAGAACAGTGCAAATGTACCCTTAATGCAATTAGATGACAATACTGCAAGCCAACCAAGAAGCTGAAAGGCTTAGGCATCTCCCTAAGTTTTAAGTGGCTTTGTGTGTACCAGTTTAACTTTCCACTAAGATTTTAGGAGTGTGACATTGGAGCCTATGAATTTAGATAGCTCATTGGTTGTGGGACACTAACCATGCACCAGTATCAAGTATGTTTTTAGATCCCTCAAACATGAGGATAATTCAGGTGGAGTATTACATGCTACCACCCACTGCAGACTTGGACACAGCTCTGAATTTCTATTATGGCCTTATCCATAATTTTCAGATTTCATTAATTTGGGTAGAATTATGGTTTGGCTTTGGCTTTTTATTAAGGTTGTGTGTGACAAAAAAATTATGCTTTTAATTTGTAAAACCAAATACCTACATGGGACCTGTCATAGCCAGCATGAGCTGCAGACAGTCACGTTGATGGGGTTAATTGCCGTTTTAAAATAATTCACTGCTTCCAGATTGATTCTTCTGTTTTTTGTCTTTACACAACATTACTGTGTTTCACTCTAATTATTCAATGCTAAGTTCATACTTCTGAAGCAGGAGACTGGAGTCAGAGGAAATGGTGTTTGATTTGTTGCCATGGAAACATCTCGCTGTAGATGGACTCTAATCCCATGACAACTCTCTCTCTCTTAAGAACCATTTTTTTCTGACATAATAAAAATCTGATCAAGGTCAGATTTAATAACCATCTCAATTCCCTGACTTTCTCCTGTATTTGGTGTCAGAGACTCATTTTTGACAAAGCAATGCTTAAAAGAACTTTTCCTTGCTTTCTGTATAAATTATTGTTTATGCCTCCACATACATAAACCGGGCTCTGTGTCATATTAATTTGCAGCTATACCTTTTGTTATTGCATAATTTCTGCATTAAAAAAGTTACTTATAATTGTTTGCACTACGTTGGCAGATGTTAACATTTTGTGGTGCATTGTTCTTGCTAATACATACATTAGGGATATCAATAAAGCTCATCGTTTGCCAACAAATGGTGTTTACAGTATTAACAAATGCCAGGACCATTTATCTTTCAGTTTGCATTGTAATATTTTTCTGAACTGATTATCATGCAAGTATGCAGTTCATTGAAACAGGAGCTGTGCGCTACTACCCTGAGATGAAATGCCTTGTGTTGGAGAAAGGTAAATGAGAAATGGCCTGCTGTGTGACCTTAAGCAAGGCCCTTCCTTTCTCTGGGCGTTTTTGGCTTCGTCTGTACAATGACAGCTGAGAACACAGGTCTCTAAGGACCTCTTTTGTGTCTGCCTGACCCTGATTCACATCAGCCCTGTGCCTGGGCCCTCCCACTTAGGGTCTTATGGAGCCCTGGGTTTGTAATTGACTCTGCTACTTTCAATGCACATGGCCCTTGACCATTCCCCGAACCATTTAACTTACTTAATTATACACTCATCCTATGAAGGGGAAGGGTGGGGATTTTTAACTCCAGTTCAGAGATGAAGAGCCTGAGATTCAGAGAGGTTAAGCCACCTGCCCAATGTCACACAGCTTCTATTTAGCAGAACTAGATGTCACATTCCCACTCCTCCCCATAGCCAAGGGAGTCATGTTAGTAAACATTGCCCAGGTGCACAGATACATCCAACCCTTTCCATACACAGGATTTTGAAAGCCATTATATATCCTGGGGAAATTGTTTCAACTGTCCCTCCCTCAGTTTCATCATCTGTGAGGAGAAGCTAACAATACTACCTCACTGAATTAAAGCAAATTGTCTGTAAAATGCCTACCACAGACCGTGGCACATGGTAGATGCTCATGATGGCAGTGACAGTTAGCATTGTTACTCTCATCCTCACTAACCTCTCCAAGTGGAACCTGGCCTCCTGCCAGGGAGTGGGGTCCTCCAAGCTGTCTAGCCTCCTACAGCTGCATTCACATTCTCTCTAGAGACTCGGGAGTTTTCTCTTCCTTTCCCAGCCTTTGGTGTACCCATCATCTACAATGACTATAAATGTTACAAAAAAACACCAAACATAAAATACACCAGATGCCTTCATGCTTAAATCATTCCATTTCTTGACAGTCATTCTGTAAACTATGGTTCTAATCCCCCTGTAGACATAAAGGTCCATGATTTGTGTGGCAAATGTAGCAGATGCAAATATTTTTCTTGCCTACTTTTCTGCTCTGATTTTACCAGTCGTCAAAGCTTGTTTCACAGAAGTCTGTGAATGTGGCGTTCTCAGTGTGAGAGTCCTCATAAAGTTGGGTCACCTGAGAGACCATCCATCTAGACAGGAGAATTTTCTCCCAGAAGACTTGACTTATTTTGTAATTCTACCAATGTCTGAGTATTGTGGCCTGGTGCAAGACTTGGAGTGGTACAGAAGGAAGAGAAATAATTTAGGATGACAGGGCTTCATCTTCCTACCTCCCAGAAAGCAAAACTTTGGCCCTGAGTATCTTCAGCTGTTTCTCATCATTGTTCTTGTTTAGGAGTTGCCAATCACTGAGGCACTCAGAACACCTCAATTCTGGCCCTGGAACCTCCATGAATTGCCCATGCAACTATCTTCCCCTGGATTCCCGACACATACACACGCACACCCCATACTCACCTTAAAATGAATGTATTGGACTAAATGGCTTCCAATGACTCCTCCTGTGCTGCCAGAAGGCAAGTGGATCACCTATCTCACCTCCCCTGCTGGATACAAGCCCAGCTGGCTGGACAGTGATTAATGATTTCCAGAGGTACAGGCTCAAAGAGGGTCAAACACTGAGTCACTCTTGGCCACTGCTCTTGTAAAATTTACTTTTTTCTCATTTAAAAGGAACCAATGAGGAAACATGTTAAACAAGAAGCAAAACCTTTTACAGATTTATGAGATTTATGGCCAGGTTTTTGCTTTCAGAATATTCGTGCAGAGAGTACACTGAAATGCAGGCAATATGGTAAGTGGATTAAACTCTCTTGAAAGGCTATAACAATACTTTCCTCTCTGGTGAGATTTAAAATAATTGAGAGCAACATGTGATGTAAGGCTCAGGTAGTAACGGTACATAAGAGGAGTCAAGTGAAGAGACCAGATTTCCATTTCTCTCCTGGCTCCTGGCCAGTCCTCCCTCATGGCTTTTCCAGTCTGCTTCGGGGCTAACCCGTCTGGTTTTGTGGCATGACTTTCAAAATAAAAACATATATTTTTCATTTTTTAAAGTTTAAATATTGTAAAATATCTTTTATTTTTAAAGCAGTACTACTTCTGTAATATCTTCCAAGTGAGTGATAGCTCCATCTTTCCCTTTACTATTATGCTTTCAACCCTCACTACTTCTTTCCTGGCAATGAAACTAGCCTCCTAGCTGGTCTCCTTGCCCTCTGTCACACTTTTTCCAACACTACCACCAGGGAGATCTTGCTAAAATTTAAATCTCTTAAAATTAAAATGCATGCCTTCTTATATCCTTGAAATTTTTCAACTCCCTGCTGTCTTCAGAAGAAAACCCAAGCTCTTTATTGGGAACCACTAGGCCCATCTGGCCTGGCCCAATCAACCTCTCTTACTCAACCCTGCTCTACTGCCATGGCCAAAGTCATATCATCCCCTAATTCATTCATCAATTAATAAATCATTTCTCTTCTGCTTCTCCTCACTCTCATGTCTGGCAAAAGGGACCACTGGCATGAATACCTTCTGTGGTCAATTGTCAGCAAAAGTGATTGCCAACAATTTCTCCTCCTCCCATATGCACATGCTAATTAATCCTCCCATCAACAAGTCAAGCTTATTTTCTCTCCCCTTGACTCTGGGATAGATAATCCTATGATTTCCTTTGGCCAGTAGGTTGTAGCAAAAGTGAGGCTGCGAGTTTTAGGCTTAGACCTAAAAGCCTTAAGAGGCCTCGAAAGCTCCTGCTTTTACTCCTAAAACATTCTCACCATTGTGAAAGGAAGCTTGGTCCCAACCACCAGACAGTAAAAGAACACTTGTAGATAGAGGCCCTGAGACCATGAAAAGAGAGACAATCACTTATCCCAGCACCCTAGCTGAACCCAGCCCAAAGGTGATCCAGCAATTAAAATGTAGCCACATATGACGGAGCCCAAGAAAGCTCTGCAAAAGAATCACCCACAGATTTGTGAGAAATGATAGTTTTTTGTGTCAAACCAAGCTGTGAGGTACTTGTTACCACAGTAATAGAAAACTATGATGTCATCTATGTGCCTACCACTTTTTCAGTGTGAAATTTACAATCTTGAGCCTGTCTTTTAAAAGCATTCCACCCAACTACCTTTGCCTCTTTCAAATATGTACAGCCATTAGGGAGGAAGAGGAGGAGACAATCTCAAATGATCACTGTGATACTGTGGAAAAGTACCAGAATCTGGGCACATCCCAGTCTGGCTGTGTGACCCTTGAGAATTCATCTTCCCAGCCTGGCTTTCAGTTTGCTCCCAGGTACATGAAGGGACTGACCTCAAATTGGGATGGGCCTGCCAACCACAAGTTCACACCAAGTGAAAAATGTTCTTGGTGGACTATCTAAGAGCTGAGGGGGAGTGACATGGGAAGACTCTCAGAAAGAAGTCAGAAAATACTCAGTCTGGGCCAAAATGCTTCACAAAGACACACTCCAGTGCTGGTAACCGGGTCAGAGCAGGCACCTGGTACACATTAATGAACACTCACAGGTCCTCTCATCTGATAGGCAGGACATGGGCTGTTATAGAAGAAGGGAATGGGCTACAGAGACTTGAGATCACTCAGGGTGACCACACTGCCTCTGTGACCTTGACAAAAACATATAACCTTTCTGGGCCTCAGGCTTCTTGACTCACCAATAGACATGGGAGGGATAGCTCTGCCTGCCTCATGGGGTTGGAGCCAGACTCAGGTGAAATTCTGTGACTTGAGTAAAAGGCTCCATCATCGTGAAATGCTGTATCTAGGTAGGTTTCTGGCCCTCTGGATCAAGAAAGAACTGAGTAATCTTAGAAGGTCTCCCAAAGAATGTGAAATATGGCTGGAAAGTTTGGAGAGGATTTTGCAAGGTGAGAGAGAAAACTAAGAGAGCTTCCCTGGGTTATAAGGCTTAATTACAACAGAGAGACCAATCTGTCCTTGATAACCACCAGCCATAGCTGTCTCTGTGGCCAAGGCAGTAATGTCTTCTTCCTCTTTAATTGCCCTAAGTGTGAACTTCTGAGTCTAGAAAGGTTAGCAGACCCCTACTGCTGAAAAGAAAATGAAGGGGGGTGCCGGTGGCTCAATGAAAAGGGCACCGGCCCCATTTACCGAGGGTGGCAGGTTGAAACCCAGCCTCTGCCAAACTGCAACAAAAAAATAGCTGGCCATGGTGGCAGTGCCTGTGGTCCCAGCTACTTGGGAGGCTGAGGTAAGAGAATTGCCTAAGCCCAGGAGTTGGAGGTTACTGTGAGCTGTGATGCTATGGCACTCTACCGAGGGTGATAAAGTGAGTTTATGTCTCAAAAAATAAAAAAGTGAAAAGAAAATGAACACTCAAATGGGACTACCAGATATTGAACAGCAATCAGTGGTCTGGTGACCAAAGCCATTGTTTTTCTCTCCTGCGGCCCCAGTTTTCTCTTCATCTTAGTCTTACTATTTTGTAAGAAAATATGTCAAATAATTTTCTGGCAAGAATCAAGAACTGAAAGAGAAGTTGCCACAGGCAAATTAGAGCCACTGCTGTCAGAAAACATATGCATATTGGTTTTGGCAAATATTATGGAATGTCTTACAATGTCCCAGTGAGCACTGTGAAATGCCCCAAAGAGGCCCTGTTGATGATAGGGACAGTAGGGTGGGGGGAAAGGGGGAAAGAGCATAGGAGCTCTGTTCCATTCAATAGAACCTCCCATAACTAAATCCCTTCTATCTTTCATGATCAGTGGTCAGTTTTGTCTTCCAAACTGATTCTCTTCTCTTGAGAAAATCACATGTACCAGAAGCCTGAACACCCACATTAGATTCCCTGGTTGCCTTCTGCAAGCTGAGTGACCTTGGGCAGAGGTTTTGACTTTTCTGATTCTCAGTTTACACATCTGTGGCATGGGGTGGATCTCTGCCTGCCCCACAGGCTTGTGCAATAGAAAGGAAGGCAATATAATTTGAAAGCTGGGAAGTGCTAGACAAATGGAAGTGATTTTTATTATTAAATCAAGCCTTGGAATTTACACATTCACTGCCTGCTCTCAAGGTTGAAAATGGAGCTCAAAGGTCAAGTGCAATTCATTAAAACCTAATTAGAAGACAAATTGTCTTTCATTTAAACATGTGTTTCAGAATCCAGCAGCTTAAGCAATGAGGATAGTTTATTTTAAACTTTTGCTTTTAATTCTAAGCTTCCAGGATTTGTCAGGCAACTGCTTTCTGCAGGTCCTATGAGGGGGATACAGAGAAGCAAAGGTCTCCGTGCCCACCTTTCCAGAGCTTGCAGTCCAATATGGATGAGAAGACAAGGCCACAAACAAACAAGAGACAGAGCATGCTTGGAGGCTCACATTGCTACAGGGCTAATGCCTTAGGCCGGGGCTCCCTTGGGGACACCAGTTTTATTTAATTGGTAAGAAATCAAGACAATTCTGAAAGAAGGGCTTGAAGGACCAAAAAGGAGCATGTGGGGTGGCATAGACAGGCAGCAGAGAGAAACAAGAAACAAGTTTTGCTGACTTCAGGGTCTCCAGAGCCTGCCTGTTCTGCCCAAATGCAGAACTGTACATACTCTGGTGACACTCTGCAAAAATCAGCTTCCTCATCCAGTTAGCCCTTCTTCCTTTTCTTCCATAACTATTTATTGAGAACTGTGATGGCTGGCTCAGCTACAGTCCCCATTTATTCAATCAAACATGGATCTAGGTGCTATAGTGAAAGAAATTTTGCAGATGTGATTAAATTCCCTCATCTGCTGATTTAAATTGATCCAAGGGCAATTATCCTGGGTGGTCCTGACCTAAAAAAGTAAGCCTTTTAAAAGAGAGTTATGTTTTCCCTGACACAGTGACTCCAAACAACTCCTACTCATAGAGTTTCAGCCTGCACGTGACCTTCCCTCCTGACTTCTGCCAGTGGGTAACAAGCTTCAGCCAGTGCCTGTGCAGTGCCAGCCTGCTTGTGATCTTCCCTTGCTGACTGCCTGCTCTGGGGATTTGGGGCTTGTTTAGACAGCCCCCACACCTAGGTAAATCAATTTCTCACAAATACATATAAGCACACACAGATACATGTGCACACACACACAGCTTGAATATCCCTTATCTGAAATGCGTGGGCCCAGAAATGTTTCAGATTTTTTTGTATTTTGCAATATTTGCATTATAGTTACCATTTGACTAACCCAAGTCCAAAAATCTGAAATTCAAAATGCTTCAATGGAAAGAAGTATGCAGAATCCTTAAAGAGCTAAATGTACACCTTCCATTTGATCCCACATTCTCATTATTAGGTATCTAGCCCAAAAGAAAAAAATCATTTTGCCATAAAGACTTCACACTAGAATGTTTATAGCAGTTCAATTCACAATCTCCAAGATGTGTAACCAACCCAAGTGCACATCAACCTACGAATGGATTAATAAACTGTGGTATATGTATACCATGGGATACTATTCAGCCATAAAAAGATGGAGACTTTATATCTTTTGTATTTACCTGGATGGAGGTGAACAGCATTTGTCTTAGTAAAGTATTACAAGAATGGAAAAGGAAGTGTCCAATGTACTCAATACTAATATGAAACTACCAGATGAACAACTACATTGCCACACAAGCCCACATGAGAGAAAAACTGAATTAAACTCAAGTAGGGGAAGGGGGGCAGAGGGGATCAGGGAGGGGGATTATTGTGCTCTCACCTAATGGGCACAATGTAGGGCTATATGGCACACCTCATGGGGGAAGGGCTCGACTCCAACTTTGACTTTACCTTACAATGGCAAACAATGTAATCTAATCATTTGTATCCTCATATTAATCTGAAATTTTAAAAAATACTTCAGTGAACATTCCCTTTGAGTGTCATGTTCATACTCTAAAAGGTTTGGATATGGGGGCTTTGTATCAGGGGTACTCTCCCTAAACATAATATATAATATATGATATAATTTATTTATATACTGTATATAACAGTGTAGTTGTAGGATTATACACACATATGTCTATGATTATACCTGCAGTTACATCCATCCCTGTATATCTTACTGTTATTTCTGTTTCTCTGGTTAAATTCTAATCGATACAAAGAACTACACTGTACCAAACTGTATGCAGGGCACTAATGGCACAAGCATGGGAGCACAAACAAAGGATGTTTAACCTAAAATGTGGAGATAAGGGATGCTGTAAAAGAACAAAACAAAGTCAAAACCTAAAGTGTAAGGGGTTTGCCACCTGAACGAGGAGAATTGAAAGAAGTTCCCAGCAGAGGAAGCATCCAAAGGCTGACAAGACCAAGTAAGTACAGAATTAAAATGCTCTGAGCTTATGACCCCTCACTTACCACCCAGCCTGACACAAAGTAGTGCTCAAGAATATTTTAGAGTGAATTACCTTATAGGCCTAAGAGACAAGAAAACATTGCCCTAGATAGGAATATAAGCCAGGTCAAGTGCTGCTTATGAAAGTAAAGAAATGAATGAGAACCAGGTGTTCTGCAAAGATCCTTAGAATAAATGGCTGCCCTGGGGTGCAGTTTGGGCTAAGCCTCACTGGGTCTCCTCACATGCAGAACCCTGTCTTCAGCCCTACAGACCAATGAGAAAGAGCTCCACCGCAGCCAGGCCTGCACAGAGGTGATAGTGTAGTCATGAGATGAAAGAAGCCTGAGGAACAGGAAGAGTGTTGATGAGTACAAGCCAAAAGAAGGCCAAGGTCAGATAGTGAAAAAGATCATATCTGATAAAGGAGACTGAATCTCTCAGATCTCTCTTGGCCATATTTGTAGTTATAACCTTTCAAACAGTTTTATTTTTTATTCAAGCTTTTAATATAATTAGTAATAATCTAGGAAGCAAAAAGAACAAAAGCAAAAGCGAACAAATGTAAAGGGGAAAAAGATCTGGTTGCCTTAAGATTAAGAGGCAGAACTACAGCACTGCGAAAAAATAAAATAAATAAATAAATAAAAACCTGGCCAGGAAAGACAGATGTGATAACAATAGTGGAAGCTGGTGAAAAGGGCCTGCCACTCCTCTACAAAACAAAATTGGCCAGGTATTGATTCCATGAGGAAATGACTAAGTCCACCAAACCGCAATCCCCAGGAAGGTTTCTGTGAAAAAGAGGAAAACCAACCAGTATTTTTAATGGTGGGTCAATCCTGCTGATTCAAGTGACATTTAGCCATTGACGTTTTAGAATCTGAAAGTATACTTAGCAAAAGAAAATTGCACTGACAAGAAACAACTGACATAATAGTAGCACTAGACCATGTGATTCCTCTTGTTTTCCTTCCAAAATTTCCAAGGCTAAGCTTGTGGTTCTCACGCACTCGATCATGCCTAAGGCCAGGCACTAGTGCTCTGGAGATTAATCAGTCATAGTGCCTGCCATCAAGGGACAGTCCCCTGAGAGACTGGGAGAAATGTTTGTATGAGGTTCAAGAGGTTCAGTTCTACTGAACAGGGCATAGTTCCCACATGGGTTGGCTGTTTGCCAGGTGGATAGCCATCAGAGGTAATTGAGAATGCTCCAGGCAGAGCAATTCATGAGAGGCAAGATTCAGAGCTTGGAAACTTCTGGAACTTGGGGCATCTCCTACTGGCTGAAGTGTTAGGGCAGTGCTGAGAGGGAGAGAAGAGTAATCCTGTAGCCAGTGGTTCTCAGCTCTGCACTTGAGGGTCACCTGGAAACTTAAAGAAAAGGAATTATTGATACATAGGCCCCAATAGAGACCATTAAGCTGGATCTGTAGTTTTTTACACAGAACAACAGTGGCAAATCAAGGCCAAGAACACTGAAGAATGCTTGTAGTGTTTTTTGATGGGGGATGCCATGTCCACAACACTCTAAATGATATTTAGAGTTTTAATAGGCATTTCAGCCACAGGTATTTTCCATTAAAACCTTTATAGTGCTGACTGTTATTAAATTTTAAAAAAATTACACAGCCTTTTTCACAAAGCCCACAGAGTAATTGTGCTGACACAACAGGGATACTTCACTGTAATTCACTCAATTATGGACAGTCCTCACCCCAAACTTCACAAGCCTCTTGTGTTGGAATTTTCCCGTTTTTGTTTGCTGGTGCACAGGACAGAGGATTTCCCTTCGGCTTCCCTTCAGCACAAACCTCAGCATTCAAGAAACTGCCCTTAGTCACTCCCAGGATCAACAGGTAAAAGAGGTAAAAAGATGAGCTGACATGTACAGTGTAGCTATGGGCTGTTTTAGAAGTTGAAAAGAGGAGGAAAAAAATAGAGAATATCTGGCACCATCCCCAGATAGTTCTCAAATAGGTACCTAAATGATTCTTAAACAGATGAAAAGTTGGTCAGCTTACTCAAGACAAATGCAAATTAAAGTACACCAAGATCTCTGGGTCTACGGAAAAAAATGTGGTTCTTTTTCCACTCCATACTTTTGTTTCTGGGGGCAAAATGGCATTTCTACCCATTCCTCTCATAAGTACCATGAAAACCTTGGACACAGTTTATAAAACAAATATGAAAAGATTTTGAATGTTAGAAGGAGGACTCCAAGACCTGAGGAAGATATGCAAATGAGTACCCTGGTCTTTTTCTTCCCTCATATATCACAAAGAATAAAGTACCTGGCAAAATGGGAAGGCCAAAAGGTAAGGACAAACATAATGCCTCCATGAAGCCTCCTTTTCCTAGCAAAAGGACTCAGAAAGAGCAGCTGAGAAAGACGGAAGAGGCTTGGCACCTGTAGCTCAGGGGCTAGGGCACCAGCTGCGTACTCCAGAGCTAGCGGGTTCAAATACAGCCTGGGCCTGCCAAACAATAATGACAACACAACCAAAAAACATGTGGGCATTGTGGCTGGTGCCTGTAGTCCCAGCTACTTGAGAGGCTGAGGTAAGAGAATTACTTAAGGCCAAGAGTTTGAAGTTGTTGTGAGTTGTGACACCACAACACTCTACCCAGGGCAACAGCTTGAGACTCTGTCTCCAAAAAAAAAAGACAGAAAATTTTTTTTGTTTCTTTTTTTTTTTTATTGTTGGGGATTCATTGAGGGTACAAGAAACCATGTTACACTGGTTGCATTTGTTGGGAAAAGTCCCTCTTACAATCGTGTTTTGCCCCCAAAAGGTGTGGCACACAGCAAGACCCTAAGACCCCACCCCCCTCACACCTTCCCTCTCTCTGCTCTTCCTTTTCCCACCCTTCCCTCATTCTTCCTCTCTCTGCTCTCCC